>QLOR01000836.1:0-59752 GCA_003313825.1 Sarcodon aspratus
GGTGGGAGATTAGGATGTCTTGCCCTCTCATCACACACGACCTGGTGTCGTATCATGTAAATCCTGGACCCCCTCGCCCAGAATTCGATTGAAAAATATAATAGTGTGAGACTAACACAGTGTCGAAATATATAAGTATCCAATTTATTGTTTGATATATCGTCCGCGGCCCACTTCGACAAAATCTTTCTGCGCAACTGAGAATCAGATCAACAGAATACAAGGGTCTTCTGTCCAGTCCAGTAGTGAACTATACCATAATCGTGTCACTGTATGTGATAGCTTCAAGCTCCATCGCAGGCTGCGATCATGCAGCACCCTCCGAGGTGTGTTTATTGCCAGGGTTGGCAAATACCATCGGGCTCATGTGCAACTCAGTTTGCACCCCGTTCATTGAACGGGACCCGGCGTCTCGAATGTTCAGCACGATACGGCTGGTAAGCACTGAATACAGGACTTCTTCCAAGCTGTGAACTTGGCGTTTCAGAATGAAATCATGTGAATATCGTTAAATACTGACGGGGTTAACATCAACTTGTTAACATTACTATTACCCTACAGCAAAATCAGGGTCAACAGGGGATGCATTTACTTTTTGGCGGCCTGACTTTGCCCTCACCCGATTAAGAGATGCAACAGTTATATTTACAGCTGAAACGCCTGTGAAACGAATATGAGTATCAGGAGTAATTCATATCTTCCAACAGCGTACCAAGTAAGATGACGTAGAAAAGAATCCCTATCAAAAAAAGTAATTCTCCTGCTCGAAACAGAAAATAAGATACCAAACCGGTGCTCACCATCTCTATGGATGATTTCTGAGAGTTCGCTCGTGGATCCCTGTCTGTCTGCATATCGCAAGAAAGAATATGGTAGTCAATCATAACGGGGGATCAGCGCATAGACTTACACAACCTGATAGCACTGATTATCATAAGTATAAGAACGACTACGACTGGTAAAATTTGGTGGAACACCATAAAAACAAACAATGCTTACTAGCTTCGACTCCACTCAATCCAATGTAGTTCTCCGGCAAATTTGACCCACTGAATCCGAGTTGTCCAAAATTACATCCCCTGAACCCTGGATACATGGGATTCTGAAAAAGATCTTAGCAGTAGGTGTGAGACTCATGAGAAATATCTGATTCACGCGAACATACCAGTCACCATAGCAATAGAAAAGCTCGTAAAAAAGCATTGCACAACCAGATTTCCGAGCATTGCAATGGTAAGTATGACACAGACCACCTTGTTTCGATGCCAGACTGCCCAAGTTCGGATGGCTAAGATGACTTCGAAAGGAGTGAAATTTTGATATATAATAGACGTCAACTTGAGACCACTCACTTTCTGCAAGCGACATCTTCAACGTGACCAACCCTACTTTCCATTAATTTACGCCAATTGATGTATCAATGTTCGCAATGCGTACATAATGCTGCAGGATGCGTCAACCTGCAAGTATGTGCCGGAACATTGAGGAATAGTTGGACTGACAGAAACTTAAATGGCATTCAGAAAAATATCATAGAAGCAAAACTTACAATGAAGGAGTAGAAAGGTATCTGCAAAAGTCAAGTATCTGACGAGGAGAAAGAGGACTTTCGTATAGGTCCATGGTGAAAACCAGATCAAATTGATTTCGCGATGAAGCGTCAGAAGGTAATCATAGATCTATAGCCAAAGTATAGTCAAAAACGACAAAGTCAATAGACTAAACATACAAATAATGCCACAGCGGACACTACAACGAATAAGTCAGTAAGATGACTGCGAGTACGTCAACGACAAAACAATATGTACTAAAAATGGGCTACGTGGCCATGGCATCAGGAAGTGTCTTCGTTCCAAAAACGATACTCACATCCACTACTAATCTTTGCTGCTTCACGTACGAGACGTCTCGGTCCAGTATGTATTGTGCAGTGTAGTTGAAGCTCATTCTTAGGATGAGTTCCAAGTTACCAACGGAACGTCGATTCTGTGTTATGGACTCGGAGACGGATGGTAGAATTCCGCTGGGTTCCAGGTGCGAGTGCTTAAGGAGACATTTGTGGCTCAGACGACTGTCCTTTTAACAAAGACATCGCCGCTGGCGGACTAAACACACGAGTTGGAAGCGACGGAACCTTGCGCTTTGAATTACAGGAATTTCGTAGTTGGGCCGAAGTCTAGCGTTCCAGTATAGGGTTTAATGAAAGTAGAGTTAGCGCGACTTTCGAAAACTACAACTCGAGGTCCCGAATCAAGAAGCAAGATGGTCACAGTATACAAAGATGGATACGTACTTTCAAGACCCCATAAACGCACACAGAAATGGAATATTCGCCAGGGTCCATGTGCGAAACCAAAGTCGGGATAAATATCTTCCAGTGCGGCAGTTATCACCGCCGAGCCTAGATAGATCATCCGTCCTGGAGATCATGGATGATGGATGATGGATCATTGTTGTTCCCCGTTCACCGTTTGTTGCATTCTTTGCCTGCGAATCCTCATCGATTTACCACTCGCCTCAAATGCTTCCCATCTCCTACCTATCGCGGTTTGCTTGCTCTGCAGCGGATGAGACTCGTGGTCACGGCCTTCTCGCGTGAGTATCCAGTCAGTTGCTATCGCTGGCTTTCAAAGTATCAAAAATAATATGGAGGGCTCAACACAGGCATCCGCAAAAAGCAGTCTTGTAAGGTTGAGCGACAGGCGACTCTACAGCACAGAATCTTAGCGGAAAGTTGAAGGACATCTCGTGTTGCTCAAAGTGGCAAGTTTCAAACCGGCAACAGTGAACGCGTTTATGAAGGATTAATGAGCCATGACATGACCATCATGATGATGGTGACATAATTCAAGCTACATTATTACCGCCCACAACAGGGAGAACACTGTTTGGGCATTACTGAGTGCCCCAGATCCGAAACCTCAACTTCTAGCAGGGAAGGCGCAAATTGTTCGAGGAAGTTGTTGTGCCCATTCGGTCACATTTATCCTATGTTGCTACGTACGTTAACTCTGACTCTGACTCTGATGACGGGAGTTGAGAGACTAGGACGTCTTGCCTTCTCACCACACACGAGTTGGAGTAAATCCAACACTCGTCCATGATCGCCCGAATAATATAATAGTTAGAGTGATGAAATGTATAACGTAGCTAAAACCAAAGCGTAATAGGTCATCGATATCGGGTTCATTGTTGGATATATCGTACGCGGCCCACTTTTTAACAACATCTTCGCGCGCAAAGTCGGCTCAACAGAATGCAAGAGTTCTTCTATCCAGTCCTATGGCAAACTATGCCCAGATGGCGTCACTGTCTATGGTAGCAGTGAGCTCCAGGGTGTGTTTATCGTGGTGCCCGCCTAGGTCGGCAAATACCATCGGACTCGTGTGCAATTCAGTTTGCACTCCGTTTGGATGAGCCCCAGCTTGTCGAATGTCGAGCACGATACGGGTAGTAAGCACTGAATACAGGACTCCCTCGAGGCTATGAGCATGGCGTTTTAGAATGAAATCGTCTGAGTATTGTTTGTTATACTGACGGAGTTAACATCAACGTATCAACGTTCATCTACAGCAAGCTGGTGGTCAACGGGGCATAGATCTACTCTGTGGCCAGAGTTTGCACTCACTAGTAGTGGGCTAAATGCAATACCCACATTCGCAGTTGTGATACCTGCGAAGCTGATATGAGCAATAAAGGTAATTCATATGTTCGAACAACGTACCTAACAAGATGATGTAGAACAGAATTCCTAACAAGAAGAATTAATTCTCCTGCTCGAAACTGGAACCAAGATACCAAACTAGCGCTCACCATCTCTATGGATGATTTCCGAGAGTCCGCCTAAGAATCCCACTCTGTCTGTATGTCACCAGGAAGAATATGGCAGTCAATCATAGCAGAGGATCAGAATATACTCACATAGCTTGAATGCACTAATTATCATGAATATAAGAATGACTACAACCAGTTAAATTTAGGGGAATACCATAATAAGCAAACTGTACTTACTAAATTCGACAAAAGTCAATCCTATATAGCTATACGGCAAAGACATCCCACCCAAGGATTGGAATCCAACATTACATCCCCTGAATCCGGGATACGTGGGATCCAGAATACCACCTTCATAGTACGTGGTGAGAGTGAACGATGTTACCTAATGCACATGGACGGGACGCACCACTCATATTAGCAGTAAAACGGCTCGTAAAAACACATTGTACAACCAGATTTCCGAGCAATATAAAGGTAAGTATAGCACAGACCACTTTGCTTCGTTGCCAGACTGCCCAAGTCCTGATGGCGAGAATGACTTCGAGACAAGTGAGACTTTCATACACATGAGACATTCATTGAAGAACACTTACCTTCTGCAAGAGTCATCTTCAACGTTACCAACCCTGATTTCCATGAATTTACGCCAATCAATGTATCAATGTTCCGAATGCTTACATATTGCGGCAGGATATGTCAACCAACACGTTTCTGCCGAAACATCGAGGAATAGTTGGTCTGACAGCCAATTTAACATTATTCAGAACAAACTCATGGAAGAAAAACTTACTATAAAGGAGTAGAAATGTATCAGCAAAAGTCAAGTATCTGACGAGGAGGAAGAGGACTTTGGTATAGGTCCATTGTGAGGACCAGATCAATTTGACTTCACGATGCAGCGTCAGAACGTAATCATAGATCTATGGCCAAAGTCTGGTCAAAAACCGACAAGATCGATAGAGTAAACATACAAATATGGCAATAGCGGTTACTACAGAATCGATCATTCAGATGACTGCGAGCACGACAAGGACAAAGTATGCGTACTAAAAAGAGGCTACGTGGCCAGGGCATTAGGAAGAGTGCCTTCGTTGTAAAGACAATACTCACATCCACTACCAATCTTTGCCGCCCCACGCTCTCAACCTCTACCATTTGGATCACTGACGGGTGGTTCGAGCCTGAGGAACTCATGCCTCGGATGAGTTCAAAGTTACCAGAGCGCCGTTGCTGTTTTTATGAACTCGTATGGAGAATGTAAATCGGACGAAGATATTCCACTGGACCCCAGGGTGTGAGCGCTCGAGGAGACATCTGTGGCTCGGACAACTGTCCTTTTAACGTAGACAGCCTGGGCGCCGCCAACGAACCAAATAACATCAAATGATCATGACCAAAACATCGGATTCCATCATGTTGTTGCTGTCCCTGGCATGATTCCGATAAACTTTGTCGTTCCCATCAAGGTTCTGGTATAACTAAAACTCGATGGACGTGCGCAAGTCAACGATAGCGCTGATAACTTATTATGTCAATCTTGTGGATCTTTCAACTGGGTGCAGTTAATTTTGAAAAAATGTCTAAGGTTCGTGCGTTATATTCCTTCATTTTCTGAACTGATGACCTTATTATTTCACGCCTAACCCAAATATCATGCAGAACTACATGTCGAACGTGTGCCAGCGACAGTACTGTGGTGCGACAAAATATTCCTGAACTATGGGTACGAAGCGGAATACAAGGAGTCAGGAAGAATGACACTGAATGTAGTCCGAGTCCACAAGGAAGTGAGGATGGGTGCGGTCTGACCGAATCACGTACGTGGCAATCAAGGCCGCATGTCCCTTGAAACCGTCTCTCGTTCAACAAGGTTTTCCTCATCAAAATGGAACAGGACCCATGAGGAACTACAGCGTTGTCATCCCAATGCTGTAGAGCGCCGTCTATGATGATTTTGTCAAGTGGCTTGCAAGAGATTTTCCGCGAGCTTGGCGTCCACGGCGAGTTTCAGCCGAGGCAAAGTTGAGTCGACTTCGAACGTGCTAGGGAAGTGAAGGCCTCATAGTTTACCTCCACGATGAGTATCTTTCAATACCTTCATATTCATAGACACTAACTATCTATGCAGCGGCATATTTTATGCTATTTTATTTACAGTAACGTTTTAAAATCCATCAAATCCCCTCCTCCCCTTCCTCAGTACAATGTTCGTTCCGTAGAACGGGAAGCTTCTTCAAACCTGGATTGCTAGAATCGCCGCCGAAACACTATGAGAACGCCGTATCTGCACTTACTGTAGTGCCCCGGGTCCGGAATCTCAACTTCTGGCTGAGAAGGCCCAAATTGTTGTCCTCGTTTGCTCGCATTATCCTTGATTCCTATGTTGCTGTTATAACTCCAACTTTGTATGGTGGGCGGTGGAGAATAGGATGTCTCGCCCTCTCACCACACACGAGCTGATTTCGTATCATGTAAATTCTGGACTCGCTTGCCCAGAACACGCCCGAATAATATAATAGTCTGAGACTAACACACAGTAACGAACCATGTAACGTAACTAAAAGCATGATATCCGAGCGTTAAGAGATCATAAATATCAAGTTTTTTGTCTGATGTATCGTACAGTAACGCGGCCCACTTCGACAAAATCTTTCTAAGCAACCGCGACTGAGAATAAGTTCAACAGAATTCAAGAGTCCTTTTATACGGTCCTGTAGCCTGAGCGAACTATACCACAGTCGTGCCAGTATATGTGAGAGCTTCAAGCTCCATCGCAGGCTGTGGCCACGCAGCACCCTCCCAGGTGGGTTTATTGCCATGGTTGGCAAATACCATCGGGTACGTGTGCAACTCGGTTTGTACTCCATTCATTGAACGGGACCCGGCGTCTCGAATGTTCATCACGATACGGCTGGTAAGCACTGAATACAGGACTTCTTCCAAGCTGTGAACTTGGCGTTTAGAAATCATGTGAATATCGTTAAATACTGACGGGGTTAACATCAACGTGTTAACTTTACCCTATACACAAACCGAGGGTCAACACTGGGGGATGCATTTACTTTTTGGCAGCCAGATTTTGCACTCACCGTTAGTCTCAGACTAAAAAATGAAATAACTATATTTCCAATTGTAATGCCTGTGAAACGGATATGAGTACCAGGAGTAAATCATATGTTCCAACAGCGTACCAAGTAAGATGACGTAGAAAAAAATCCCTAATAAGAAAATTAATTCTCCTGCTCGAAACAGAAAATAAGATACCAAACTAGCTCACCATCTCTATGGATAATTTCTGAGAGTTGACTGGTATATCCATGTCTGTCTGCATATCGCAAGGAAGAATATGGTAGTCAGTCATAACAGGGGATCAGCGCATAGACTTACACAACCTGATAGCACTGATTATCATAAGTATAAGAACGACTACGACTGGTTAATTTTGGCGGAATACCATAAAAAGCAAACAATGCTTACTAGCTTCGACTCCAGTCAATGCAATGTAGCTATCTGGCAAATATGCTCCACCGAACATGAGTCCGAGTTGTCCGAAATTGCATCCCCTGAACCCTGGATACATGGGATCCTGAAAATAATCTTAATAGTAGGTAGTAAGACTCGTCGTGAGCGATATCTGATTCACGCGAACACACATACAACTCATGCTAACAGTAGAATAGCTCGTAAAAACGCATTGCACAACCAGATTTCCAAGCATTGCAACGGTAAGTATGGCACAGACCACCTTGTTTCGATGCCAGACTGCCCAAGTCCGGATGGCTAAGATAACTTCGAAAGGAGTGAAATTTTGATATATAATAGACGTTCACTTAAGACCACTTACCTTCTGCAAGCGACATCTTCAACGTGACTACCCCTGCTTTCCATGAATTTATGCTAATTGATGTATCAATGTTGGGAATGCGGCTTACATAATGCTACAGGAAAAGTCAACCTGCATGTATGTGCCGGAACATTGATGAATAGTTGGACTGACAGGAACTTTAACAGCATTCGAAATAATATCACAGAAGCAAAACTTAC
The DNA here is from genome assembly GCA_003313825.1 of Sarcodon aspratus. Classification (NCBI taxonomy): domain Eukaryota; kingdom Fungi; phylum Basidiomycota; class Agaricomycetes; order Thelephorales; family Thelephoraceae; genus Sarcodon; species Sarcodon aspratus. The sequence goes on from QLOR01000836.1 coordinate 7,822, forward strand.
AATGAAGGAGTAGAAAGGTATCTGCAAAAGTCAAGTATCTGACGAGGAGAAAGAGGACTTTCGTATAGGTCCATGGTGAAAACCAGATCAAATTGATTTCGCGATGAAGCGTCAGAAGGTAATCATAGATCTATAGTCAAAGTATAGTCAAAAACAACAAAGTCAATAGACTAAACATACAAATAATGCCACAGCGGACACTGCACCGAATAAGAATAAGTCAGTAAGATGACTGCGAGTACGTCAACGACAAAATCATGCGTACTAAAAATGAACTACGTGACCAGTGCTTTAGCAAGAGTTTCTTTAGAAGGAAGACAACACTCACATCCACTACAAGTCTTTGCTGCCTCAAGTACAAGATTTCTTTGTCCAGTTCGGATTGCGTGTAGTTGAAGCTCATCCCTAGGATGAGTTTTCAACTTTCAAGTTACCAACAGAACGTCGTTTCTGCGTTGTGGACTCGGAGGGAGTATGGAGACGGATGATAGAATTCCACTAGGTTTCAGGTGCGAGTGCTTAAGGAGACACTTGGGCTCAGACGACTTTCCTTTTAACAAAGACGTCACCGCCCGCGGACCAAACACATGAGCTGGAAACAACGGAATTTTGCGCTTTGAATTACATGAATTTCAAGTTCGTAGTTGCGCCCCAAGTCCAGCCTTCCCGTATACAATCCGAGGTCCCGAATCAAGCAGCCACTGGAAGATGGGAACAGTATACAAAGATGGACACGTACTTTCGAGACCCCATAAACGCACACGGAGATGGAATATTCGCCAGGATCCATGTGCGAAACCAAAGTCGGGATGAATATCTTCCAGTACGGGAGTTATGTTACACAGTGTTGTGCTGGTCATTGAAAGTCACGGAAAAGTCATTGGTCGGTTATGACATGGTCATGACTTGACTTTTCGTTGACTTGACCAGAATACAGCCGCAGGTATCATCGCAGGGTCAAGAATCTAGATAGATCATCCGGCCTGTAGATCATGGATGATGGATGATGGATGATGGATCATTGTTGTTCCCTGTTCCCGCGGTGACCGCTTGTTACAAAATCTGTAAATCCTGATCGATTTGCCACTCGTCTCAAATGCCTCCCATCTCCTAGTACCTATCGCGGTTTGATTACTCTGCAGCAGATGAAACTCGTGGTCTTCTCGTGTCGGATATCCAGTCAATTTGTGGTCAATCTTGCGGAGCTTTCAACCTGGCGCAGTTCAATTCGAAGAAACATGTTCATTTACTATTTCATTCGTGTCCTGAACTAATGACCTGACAATTTTGCGTCTAACACAAATGTCCTGCACGAGTATATGTTGTACGTACTATGCCAGCGACAGTATAGCGGCCCTAAGTTGTCGCGATGAAGTCCGACGACTATAAATGGGCGACTGGCCCATAGTTCCGACGCATCGCTGCATGGCCACATATATTCTGGATGTTCATCACGCTTGATTTTGATGTTTGAGACTACGAGATTTCGTTTATATCTGAGCTGCGACGTTGATGTCCGAGGACGAAGGCAACCTTCCAGACTGTCCCCACTGTGACTTGAGGCTATGTACTAGTTATCAAGACTGTCCTGAATCTGATCATCATCTACTCCACAAACATTTATCTTCTCTCACCACTTTTCTCTAGCTATATTATGCACCGGTTGGAGATCCGTTTGTCAATATAAATAAGATATTCGTACATATCACTTTGTTATCGCACAGGAAGGTTGGATAACATATGCTGTGCCGGGTTTCCGTTCTCTATAGTGAACGTTATTTCGAGTGCTACTTGGCAATATCCCATGCCCCAAGATGTGTGTGCAAGGATACGAGCATTGATCAAAGATACAGCGGAAATATCCATCTCATTGAAAGGTCTCCAACGGTATTGATTTCAACGAATTAAGATGGTGGTGTCCTATCAACGATACAGTTATTCTAATCATGATGGAGTCCAGCGGCAAAAAGATTAACGCATATGAGTCTCCATAACAATCTAACGTTTCAGCCTGCTTCTCGGTGTATTATATGGAACAGGACAGCCAGTAAAACTCCGGCGGATTGGCAGAATTGATGTAATGTCAAGTAGCACTGCAAATGAACGATTAGCAGCAATCCATCTAGCCGAGAAATCTGCAATATATCTAATACAACTTGAAATATAGATCAACCGATGGACGATAACCACACAGGCGCTGAACAATTAGCGCCTCCACGCCTATTGTCGATGCGGCGATAATATATTTTTGGGGATCACATAGAGCTTTGGTGAATGATATACCCGGATCGCCATGAAAGGAGCAGCTCAATTCAGTGCTTGCAGAAATACATGGAACTTTGAATGCATACATCTTCAAGTCGACGAACGCGTTAACGTTTATCACGATAGTTATGAATTCCATTAAGACATACATTTGTTTCTTCTAACCCTATTCATCACCCAATCCAGCTGGTAACCCTGTTGTTTATAGCCTTGTCTACTGCTTTCTCGATTGGAGATTGTCCTCCAACGATATCCAAAGCAAGTCCGGCAGCATCTGGACGATCAATGAGAAGTTCCAACGCATGTGCAACATCAGAACGCTGTATATAACGCCCACAACGAATCAATATGATATATCCAAATAACAGACTGGCGAAAATCACTCAACAGATACTGGTTCAGTAATATGGGTCTTGCCGCACTCAACAAGCCCCATCGCTGGCTTGTCCACCAGTCCACCGGGTCTCAGAATCGTCCACTTGAATTTGGTTCTTCCCATCAGATCTTTGTCTGCCAAGTACTTGCAATGGAACCAAGTCCCAATGGCAGTCCGGATTCGCGCAGACACCGCTTTATCGGCGTCGGTCTTGATCCACCATTCCGTAGATCAATAACCACAATAACAAGGAGAAAACAAACGCTTACATAATGTTCAGGAATAATGTTCTCATCTCTAACATCCACCCCAGATATCGTGATCAACCTCGGATCAAGACCTTGGGACTGAACCTGTTCTATCGCATCATAAATTTTCACCACCCCTTCATAATCGACCTTCTTCGTACGCTCCGCGACCGTCATACCTCCTTCTCCACCCTTCCCTCCTGCACCAGCGGCGAAAACCACAACGTCCGCCTTGGCTTCCCTAAGAACATCCGCCAACTCTTGAACGGTGGATGATTCTAGAGACAAAGGCACAGCTTTGACGATATCAGAGGTGTAATTCGGCAGCTCTTCGAGAGATTTGAACGAAGGAGAGGTGGTCGACCTGACGATAGACGTTATTTGGGGAGGAATGGGTTTACGTGCGAGGAGAAGACGAGTTAACTCGATGGCGACTTTGCCTGTGCCGCCTACGATAACTACGCTTTTTATCGCAGACATTTGATAGATAGTACGATGGAGTTGGTCGAATAGGAAGCTTGACGATCAACAGGCCCAAAAGCGCTGACGCCATATTCTCTCACGCTTGCTTATCCTTCTTTTCATCCGACCTTGGATCATCCGTGTTGCCGAATTTGTCTCCTACCCAACGATATCTAGACTGAAATGGCTCCTTTTCCAGGATTTAGGTGACTTGATAGGATTGTGCCCTGTAAAGCGAGACAGGAACGCAACGTAGACCGCCGGTCGCAAGGTGCCATTGTTTAAAATGTTATAACAAATTACACCAAGCTTGTGGAAAGAACAGCTCAGCACCACCGCACAGGTGAATTGAAACCGCTGGGTTGACTTGAGAACTCCCCAAGCGCGTTCGCTTTTGCAGCCTTCAAGATACTATTGAAAAAGATTGAACACCGAGCGCTTAGTACTCTGGCTATTCAAGTTCGGTCATGACAAGACCAAGATATGACTGACGTTGGGCGTGGAGGACTAGTGAACTAGTAACTAGCCACTGTCTGTAATCATACATGGCCCCGGACCAACAGCTCACGGAAAACTCCGAGTCGTCGAAGGCCAGCTCATGGAAAACATCCAACAATTAAGCATGAAATTGTTCTAGGTTTACATCAGAGTATACCACTTACCGCCTCTTCTTGCTTTGATTGCTAACTACTAGGCGATATTTCTACCCTTGTCTAGAATATTTCTTCCCAACCGTAATTGTCGCACACTCTGTGCTTATTCGAGAATCCCTCGTAAATGTCGGCTTTCAGCAGGCGTTAGGATTTTCGGACCATCTATGAGCCATATTCCTTCCTCTTTCATATATCTATAAACGTGCTTCTCAATCACTGATTATATCTGGAGGTCGACTTAAGAGATATCCGAATACCAGACGAAGATAAAGCCACCAAGTCCGAATCAGCAAGAGACGAGCTATATATGTGGCGTACTGATTGGAAGTCTGATTGGACGGGGGTGATTTGTTGCAGGTGTGTATTGTGTTATTTATCGTCTGATGCTCATGAAACTGCGAGCGGTACAAGTAGCGCCGAACGGATTGTGTAAAAACGATAGAGGCGACAGACGTCGGTTGTATGCTGCAGATTATGACACGATAAGGGAACTTTGGCTCATACTGCCTCATGTGCTGTAGAAGACGTATGTAAGACTCAGATTAAGCTGGAGATGTTACATGATGCAGTCGGAGTAACTTGAAGGGTCAATGATGGACCATATCGGGACTCGAAAAGATTGTTCCCCAGAGGCGCCCTTCTTGATGACTCGAAACCGTGGCGACCGACGTTCTGGTACTGCATAACGATACCACTCAAATCCCTATGGACCTGCGGACCCTGGTCGACTTATCACTCCTTTTCATTGCTTACTACCTGGTCGAACGATGTATTCGACTTGCTATTCAAGCACAATTTCCTGCATTCTTTGACCACCTACTTGAAAGCGGAAAGCTTCGTGCTCTGACAGCATTCTGCATGGGTCTACTCATCACGCTCTTTTCCACACCCTCCTGTGCACACACCTGCATAGTCGCAATCATGGATAGATCTACAAAGCCCAGCTGGACCGCAACAATGTGTTTGACTTCGCGAGTCGTCTTGCTTGTTGCTGAATTGAACAGGCTTGATTATGACGATGTTTACGTTGTTCATCATATTGGAGCTCTGCTGGCAGGATGGTTTATTATTACGTTTCAAATCTCCATTCACTCTCTTCTCGTCATCTTCATGTCCCTCATCGTCGAAATCTTTGGTGATACCATCTGGATCTTATCTGCATATGCAGCAAGCTGTGAAAGTCCACCTCCAGAACTGATGAGGTTCCGGCAGGTCCTCGCTAAATTGAATGTCATCCAATACGCAATAGTACGCACACTAGGGATTGGTGTGTCAGTGTGGCTTTCCCTAACCGACACGGACTTCCAACACCACGCGACATGGGAGCATTTGGTAGCGTGGATTCTCGGGCTCGCCCATGCTGCATTTTGCATTTGGTACATCAATAGGCATTCCAGGAATGCATGGGCCTCAAGTACTACCCCAGGCACCCGAATCTTCACAATTAACGTCTCCCACAAACCTCCACATATTCGTGTGCACACTTCAAACTTCTATATGGGACCGGATATCATATTTACACTTTACGGTGTTTTTATGGGATTGGGTTTTGCACTTCTTTATATCGTCGTCCTTTTTCTTGTTCCTGGACCTGACGTGTTCTCAGCGCTGCCAATTATTCAGCTCAGCGCTATTCTAGGTGCACGGGTAGCATCTCTTATCTTTGAAGATGGCATCCCTGCTTTCTTACAGTCACCAGTTGCCACATTTTTGCGACCAGGGTTCTGGTTACATGGAGGAATCGCGGGTGCCATCATGGGGATGTACTACTGCTACGCACGTCACATGATTGTCGATTTTTGGAGATTTTCTGGGGCAATGTGCATTGCGCTCCCCCTCTATGAGACCGCATCACGGATCGGGTGCCATTTCTATGGATGCTGCTTTGGTCGACCTCTTTCATTGGTCGAGGTCAAGCAGTCGCGGATCACTTGGTTGCATTTGTGGCCAGTCACATACCATTCGTCATCCCACGTCCATGCAGGAAAGGCACTCTTCCCCGTCCAGCTCTACAGTGCCATACACTTCTTTCTTCTTTTCTCCTTCAGCGTGGTACTGTTGGCATATTACATGTCAATCCCATTCGCAGGCTTTTTGACACTATCCATCCATGCCTGCATCCGGCTCCACACAGAAAAATATCGTGCCGACTATCGAGGGCCTGTTTCTTGGTCTCTATCCACAACAGGCAAACTTGCTGTGGGCCAGGCAATTATTGGCATAGTTGGAGCTGGTGTATTTTCAGGCTGCGCTACTGCTGTGGTTAGAGAGCAAAGTGCCGACGCTCCTCTTTTTGTGCGTCATGATACCTTGGGGGTGGATGTGTTGAGAGCGGTTTCAGTTGCATTTGGTGTAGGATTTGTGATTTATGGGGTGCATAGAGGGGAGATCGGTATGGGCATTGTCAAGTCTGATGGGAAAAACAAAAATATGTAAGTCAAGTTGACCTTTGTTAGGAGTAGTTACAATATGCACGAAAGTGCTTTGAAAGTGTGCGGACCCTCATGAAGTACAGAAAACTCCTAGTATACGTGCTTATTAGACTCGATTGGTACCAAAAATCGATCATTACTCTCATTCAATATTTCAATAGTAACTTAGTTTGAGACTAACACGGGCTACGTGGCCAAGGAATTAGAAAGAGTGTCCTGGATCCATAGACAATACTTACATCCGCTACGAGTCTTTGCCGCTCATTTAGGTATGGGACATTTTCGGTCAATTGTTGTGTCACGGTGTGCATGTCTAAGATGCAATTATACCAACAGAATGTCGTTTCTGTTTGATATGGACTCGGAGGGAGTATGAAATCGGATGATAGTATTCCACTTGGTCCTAGGGTGCGGGTGCTTGATGAGACATTCATGGCTCAGAGCACTTTCCTTTTAACAAAGACATCACTGGCGCTGCTGGCGGACCCAACGATAATCAGTTGGAAACGACAGAACATTGCGCTTTGAATTACATGATTGAATCTATAGTTGCGCCGGGCTAGGTCAGTCATAGTCAGGTAAATGGATTTCCAGGAACTGGAATTAGCAAAGTCTTGTAGCGCTCTGTATCCTCAGTCACTGCCACTTTGTGATCTTGGACAAGTCGAGCTATAGCGACATTGTTAAACCAGGTCTGATCCACTAAGGTCAACGAGCGCATGCGCTTGAAAGATGTAGATATCGGAAGGAGCCATTTCCGCCTGAGGCTGTGCTAGCAGTTCGCGCCAAGCAGCAAGGACTGGCCAGATCAATTCTGGAATTTGAATCAAGTTTCCAGATGGGAATGGTATACAAGGATGAATACGCACAGACCAAGTAACCGCCACACACAGTGAGAGAACATTCGGAACAATACCTGCACTGATCGCCGAGATAGATGAGGACCCCGAAGAACCCAATAAATGTTCGATATTAAATACAGACGTGTTCCATAATCTTAGCGTCCTTCGAATTCAGATCGAGACATCGATTTATCCAACAGTTTCCACCGGAAAGAGGCAGAGAGTGAAGGATTACCACAAATTTTGTTTCAGGTCTACATGGACTGCAAATAACCTACAGAAAACAACCGGTATCCGACAGCTATGGCTGCGGCTGAGGATTTTTAAGCACTAGACCGCATCCAGAGTAAGCGAATAGCGTCCATGAGCCGATATGAGCTGACAAAAGGTTCGCCGAGTGCTTTTGCAAAGTTGCGACTCTTAGTATTCCAGAATGGTTCTCGAGAGCTGAAGCTGAATATTCCTACCCGGCAAATATCTAGACTGCAATGGTGCTTTCTACGATCCAGATGACTCGACAGGACCTTCCGAGATTACTTCCCACACCCGGGACAGCAATGCAAGACGTCGTGAATGAAAACGTCACAGTCGGCACAGAAGTCATTGGAACATTCAGGGCAGCGATATCGTCCCGTGGGGCTCATTCCATCGGTAGGTGGAGGAACTGCTGTGACACTGCTACTAGTATCCTTGAAAACCCTGGAACAACCGTGACACTTCTTGTTCTGGTTTTCCGTGTCAATCAGCGAGATTCTGTATCGAAAGTTATTAAATAATCAACAGGCACCTTGAAGGAACGGCGTACACAGGCTGGAAAGGTTTGACAGGAAATAAGTGATGATAGCTTCTCGCCAAATGTGGAGAGCTGACAATCATCAATCCACAAATATCGCAGTCTGTTGGCACGTCGCAAACTTTCGCAGAACATCGAGGGCAGAGAAATCCTTGGCTCTTCAACTCAGAATGACAGACACACAAGCTCTGGGGTGACGTGTCTGGCAGTCTAGTGGGAAATCCCATTAACATGAGATCTGCTGCAGGGTTCATCGCTCCCGCAGCGCGTGCAACAGCACGTTGTGCAGGGGGAGGAATAAGTTCAAACAACAGGTCCTTGAAGTGACCCTCGTTCATAGCAACGCCAAACTGACCTATATCAAATATGTCGCAAAACAACGTGGATGGTACGATGTATTTTGCTCACCACCTGTTTTATCGCACAAGTCTCTGCAGATCTTCATCTCAGCAGCCAGCGCGACCACAGATATACGAATTTTATCTTTGATGCAAGAGTCAAGAGTGTCATGGATATTACCCGGGTCGCAAGTGGTCAATGAACCGAAGATGATCAAGATCTCTCGCGAAGAATGTGTTGGAAGGTGACTGCAAATATAATCATTAAATGGAAGCTTTGTTCACGATGCTTCATACAAACCTCATACTGCTTTTGGCCAAATCAATAGCATTTTGCAAACTCGGATCTCCCCCAGGTTCGAGCTTATGTCGTTCAGATATCGCTTTGAGAACCTCATGTGGATTTCCTGTACAACGATATGAAGAATTACAAGATTGAGAATACAAAGGATGCGACTGACCAGACAGTTCTCCAATGCGTTCACCTACGCCCATTCTCATGCCAACTATACCGATCTGACCCAACGGATTCTGATCAAACCACTCGTTCACAAACTCTCTCGTATACTCCAAGCTCAAATCGAATCTCGTAGGTCGCATATCACGATCCATCGTAGAAGAAGATAAGTCCAATATAATAATTAGATGGCGTATGATTGTTCGTCGGATAGCTGCTGTAGGCGCCAGCAACCTGTCATGGCCATAAATTTCCTTGAATGGTTGATAAAGAGTGAACAAACCTTCGTCGACGTCCTCGCGCAATCAGGTCGTCGACAGCGGTCTGTATACTCCCACTTTCGTCCTCTTGCACAGTATCCCACGAACGCGTATATTCAGCCTCCCAAGCATATGGTTGCTATTAATGTTATAAAAATAAGCTGAACTACGCAGAAAACAGTTGAGAAAGGGAACCTGACCTCATTCACTTTGGCTTTTCCTTTGCCGCGTGTCCGCTTATCGGCCGCTTTTCCTTTACCTTTACCTTTCCTGCGAGGTTCATCGAGCATAGATGCATCAGAGTCCGAGTCTATGTTCATATAGTCGTCTTGCTGCCTGGGTGCCATGATCGCGGCTCGGGTCGACAACTATGTATGTCAGACGGGGCGTGGCATAACCACTGGTCGTGACCTGCATATTGTGACATCTCCGCCCGCCTGAATTCCATTTTTTCTGTGTTGACGTTGCCTTTACTCTATCACTCCTGCTACGCGCACGAACGCCAGTTGATGTGCGGTTGTCTCTACTCAATTATCACCATAAAAATGCAGCGGGCGGCTGGAGTATGAAATTGAGCTGCAGGCCTGCGGAACACGATGAGTTCATTTTGCGACAACACAAGACTGCAGGGTCCTGTCCTTGCTGCCAGGCCTGATCCTAGTGCACTTTGTGATACAGAGGTCGCTGGGGAACAGATGCACAGACCGTGCAGGCTTTGACGTCGGTCGTGCGTCGTATTTTGTAAGCTCAACATAAACAGCTGTAAAAGTCCAGTACAGACATTGACATACGCCTACGTATCTTCTTTCACACAACACCCTACCGTATCTAGGGTTATACATTAACAAATAATCCATCACACGAAAAAAATTAAACAAGAAGCGACAAAACGACCGTCAGGCCACTCGCAACAAATTTAAAACAACCGCCAAACCTGCCCAGTACCTCCGGATATCGCGTGCTAGCGCCTGACGACGTCGACGGAGGCACCGAAGGACCCCCAGTAATCGGCTTAGCAGAAGCCAAACCAGAGTCAGAAAAGTTCTGGTTGAACAGGAAATAAGGCTCAGAAGGATACGTATTATCAGCGTTGGCCAAGAAAGCGGCGTATTTTCCATCGGGGTCACCGTAGTTGGCGGCTACTGCTGCGATGGAAGGGTATAGCTCCCAGACGGGTCCGTCTCCGTCGGTCGTGTTGAGGGTCTGTAGCATTGTGAAATCGGTGGCTTTTTGGATGTTTCCGCCCTGAGCGTTGGACACATTCCAAAAATCCAGACCTAGGAATTTGCCGATCTTGGCGTTGACCTGATGATTTGGTTATTGGTACGAATTTTGATAAGGGTCATTAGATGACGACTTACGATCATGGCTGCCAAGTTATAGCACCGATAGTGATAAGGATGTGTGCGCTCTGCTTCGAGTGGCTGCTCGATAATAAGAACACGCCGGAGCTGAAAAGGATGTTTCTGATTCCTCACCTGTTCGCCAGTTGACTTTATCTGATTCTGATATTGTTTTTCAAAGTAAGACTTGGTGGTGTTGATGGCACCGTTGGTGTCACCAATGAGGATCTGAAGGGCCGCCAGTTGGTTGTAGAAGTATGTGCCATGATTGCTAGTACAATCAAGAAATCAAGTTGACCATGCCTTTTACACCAGGGGATATCCTATCACTACTTACTTGGTCGCTGTCCACTCATTATACGCGATTGGACTACTTGTCATCCACCCAATATAACTCGTGGTCCAATTATTCATCTGTGTATTGAGTTCGTCGGTCCAATCTGGGCTCGAGCCATTACGGAGAATCAGGATCCCAGAAGTGAGCTTTGCCATCTGCTTGAAGTCACTTCCTCGCACCAAATTTAAGTCGGCATGTTAATGATCAAATTAGCAGCCGCAAAAACATGACTTACAGAAGACCAGTATGGTCGCCTATTTGGCCTTTGGGTCCGCGCTCCATCTGACCATATTGCAGGTTCGGCGTTTGTGACGTAGATGGGTTTATAAACCATGTATCGACATAATGTGCAGCGTTGGCGGAATATTTGGTGTTTCCGGTCAAGACCCACGCCAGCGCGTTGTAGAGGACGGCGTCGGACATGGCTTGGAAATCGCCCGTGTTGTTGACGAGGAGACGATCGGGGTTGAACATGCCATCACGGTAGACGTACGGGCACTGGACCCAAACTATAGGGGGGAAGTGTTAGTTCGTGGGGATCATGAGCAGGACAGTAAGTAGGCTCACTTTGCACGGGTTGAAGCTCCGTGGTGTTACCAACACCAGTGCAATTTGGCCACCAACTTCAAGATAAGCCGAGGGTGAGCAAGATAGGTCCGATAGAGAGTAAGCTCTCCAGGGCACGTACTATGGCGCCCAGCTCAAATAGTCGTGCATATTGCCACTGGGTGGGGCCACAGTCTTGTTTATCACGGCTTGAAACAATATTCCCGGTCAACATCATGGACCCTATTCACGTACTAAATAAATCACTTACACCATGGACCTTGAGCAGCCAAGAAATCTGCCCACTCAACGATAGATTGTTGAGCAGCAGCAGTGGAAGAATTAAAGTTTTTGGGGAGAATGTACGATGGGTCGAGGAAATCATTATCGTAATCCTTGTACGCATAGATGGAGTGAGCGACTGCCAGCACAGAAAGAACGAGTGTAATAGGTTGGAACATCGAAACCGATACAAACCGATGAAGGTAGAAATGGGTTTTGGACAGTTTTTGCTACAGACAACCGGGAGTTCGAAGGAACGGAAACCGTGCAGCTAGGCTCTGAGCACGCCTTGGGGCAAAAACAGGACGAAATGAGGAACACAACCTCAACATAGGGGAAATGTAATGGCGGTGCATTATTTTATGATCATTGCTATTCATCATTTTTACATCGAAACACTGCGCTGCATGCGGCGTTATGCCAGATTTGGCTTCACTCCCACACGGCACTACATACTGTATATAAGTTACTGTACACAGATCTGAGAGACTACATTCTAGTCAGCCTACGTCCAGGTCGTAAGTACGTCGTTACTTTTCTTCTCAGAAATCTCTGCCTTGGCAGAGAAGATACTGGCTATATCTGTTCACACACACTGAGCTTGCGACAGCAGTTTCATCATCGCAAGGTTCATTTTAGCCGTCTCTTGATTTGATACCGGAACACTAAAATTGAGTAATACAGTAGGTTTGGTTTTCCGTCAACGGCGACCATTGTTCTCGGGCCTATGTTGCTTGGTTTGCGAAGGTCTGGAGAACAGAATGCTTGTCGCATACCAGACTTTGGAATCCTGCATCTGACCTAGATTATATCAGTTGTTCATCTGGAGAAAACGAGACATTCGTAATGCCGATGGTGATTAATAGATGCTTCGTCTTCTGAGCATCCTCTTTCTGGCTTCCAACTCTGCCTTAAAACATGGAAAAGGGGTAGCAACGTAATGAAGCATTCACTCACCACTCTTGCAAAGTGGAAGATATCTCGCTTCTACCAGATGAACAGGTAGCATCCAGATTTAACGCTTGCAAATCTTGGGATGTACCTACAGGCGAATGTTTTTATCCATATTCGTTGGTGTTGTCATTTGTTCAGCGGCTTTTTTGCCCCAACCTACGTTCGTCGCATGATTGTCAACTCAACAAGTCATTGATGTCTAAAGCAGACGAGTACAAATATAGGATGTCTGTACTACAAGTATTAATTCTATCCAAGCGGATTATCAACTACGCACACCAGATTGCCTGTCTCCGTCATCCTTGTTTCTGTATCACACTGCGCATCAAACTCCTACACAACACCAGTAGTAAGAGACCTTTTTGGTTGTATGAGGTCTGATCTCTGAGCACTCTTGGATGCACAGGTACCCTAGGGTACCTGGCAGGTTGCGGCGTTTACAATCAGCATGTTATTTCCCTAGACAGAGGCAGCATGTGTTTCATACTCTCTCCCGGTCATGACCCTGTTGACGATGGTTTCGTTTCCTTGCCAGAAAGACGGTCCCGTCAGGATGGGTCTCCACCAAGTCAATAATATCATTTCAAGAGAGATGATAAACGAACGGCGGATCAATATGGGAGGCGCATACTCTAGCTACCACCGGATCAGAGACCTTCATCTAGCGATAGCCACGGTAATGAGGATAGTTGTAGAGACTGAAGAAAATCTAAGATGGTCGACTTTTCTGCCCCCACTGGCTGCTTTGATAAAGCTGAATTCAAACCTTCGTGCGCAAGTTATCTTGATCCTGTGTACAAATTTATGATTGTGGAATGGGGTTTCTTGATGTTAGGCTTAGAGCATGTGTGTGATTAGTGTAGACGAAAGGCGAGAGGCGTTTTGCACAAGCGGATGAACGCATGGACTCGGACCATCTCAATGGACGGAAAACAATTTGCTCGAGTCCAAGAACGGCCTGTTTCCTGGGTCGCCCAGCGCCGCCATCTGATGGTGTGGAGGGCACGACATCCAGCGGTTTCTCTTGTTCATGATCGGACGACATAATGTGTTACGAGTAATAACGATGTAACAATGCCTCAGTTGAGACAATCAGTATCGTACTCTCGACTTCCTGCGTCTTCCGCAAGTTCTATACAGCAGTATTATGCATACAAGGAGTGATATATTAAGCAGATTTGACCATGACAAAGATCCAATTGTTGAAAGCTGATAAAATTGTACTAATTGTCCGTCCCATTCGAGTTTCCAAGATTCATATGGGAACCTACCACCAGCGTCCCATAACGGCAAGAGTCGACACCAGTCCTACGCTTACTATTATAGCAAACGTGTTTCTCCCCAATCTCACTGCTGCAGCGCTATTTGGTCTACTACCTGATGATGTGCTGCCCATTTTTTGTCGGTCTTTACCACTTCGACCATTACTTGTCGCTAGGACGCTATTTCGCGCCTCTGCATTGAGCGCTGACGACAAGATAATTGTTTAAGACGCTCACCTTTGAGCTATTGTCGCAGTGTTCTCGGTCCTTGTGTACGCAGTCGTAGAGTATGTCTTGGTGTTGACACTGTCTCCGTTGGGACCAGGATTTAGAAACACAAGAGCAAAACCGGGAGCAGGGACTGTGATCTGACAGTTATTTGCACCCTGATTGCAAGTCACTTGTTGTATAGTCTCTTGACCCTGCAGACGGCCATCGCTTTCATATACACTGCCGTAGCTTTGACCGGCCCAGCTTATGTTACCAATCGTAGCCACCGACGGCGCCGAGAGGTACCTACACACATAGTCGTTACAAAAGCTGTGCGAGGAACAACATAGATTTTGCTTACTTGACTCGGACCGATGACGGCATCGTGGCATCTGACAGAGTAATGGTAACGAGACTATTGCTGTTACCACTTGGGTCGTCGAGATAGTTGAAAATGGCAAATTTCGAAATTGTGTTGTTTTCGTAGATTGAATACGCAGGAGTGTATATGGACCCATTGTTCGCGTTGAGGTCCATAACAGTGGCTGTTCCAGAGGTGCCGAATATTTCGGCACAAATCAAAGTTGTATAGAACAGAGGTCCGATGGTCCATTGTCGGAAATTGGTCTCATTCGTTGGCTGGGCTGTAGATACTCATCAATGACATAGTTGTTGCACTCCTACGCATTTGAACTCACGGGTAAAAGGCTAAAAAAATCCATGAGCAGGATGTTAGAAGGTTACAGTGAGGAAACGACTAACATTATAGAAGACATCTCGTCCACCAACGTGGAATAAGGCCCCTGAAAAGTTGCTGTAAGCCATCTGCAACGCGTAATCTACCCCCCACAAGGCGGCACCATAACTGTTGCTAATCCCGGGGAAACCACCACAAGAAGCGGTATTAGTTTCAAACATCATCAACGGTTTTCCCACTGATTGTGCGTAAGCGGAACTGTTGAGATATAAGCTAGTAATGCTCTTCCCCGCTGAATGGTCCAGGTAGTTGGCGAACACGTCTTGGTAGACTACCGGAGTTCCAGCTAAACCGTAGATAGCTAGACAATTATCTGCTGGATAACTACAAACAAGATAAGAATGGATCGGATCACGTGAAGGTGGAAACATGGAACTCACTGTTCTACAGAAAGGATACTGAGACTAGAACTGTACGCCGAAATAAATCCAGTGTCCCAAACCAACTCGGGCGCCCAAACTCCTGCAAGATTAGGAGCAATTAAATTATTCTTTGCACTGATATTCGAATCAGAATTGATAGCATTGACCACCGTCCCAAACTCTAGTTCATGAAAGGCATAATCAGGTCTACTGCGTTTGTATATATGATATGGAAACTTGCCTCCGAAGTAGTCCCATTGGCTATAGTTTGCTTGTCGGTGACTATGAGCGGAGTACAAGTCCGGCTCGTTGCCCTTTAGCAAAGCTATGTAAGCCCTAATACAATATTAATGCTTAAATATACCTACAACTTGATATCCCAGGATGTTACTTCCAAGAATAGCGTCTCCATATTCAGCGATCTGAAGTCTGAGGTTGGTCGTATCGTTGAAAGGGATACCTGTTCGCCTTTGTTAGAGTGTGTGTATGTAATCACGAACTATGTATACCTAGGTACCACTTGACGTTGGTCAAGGCAGACACATTTCCCATCAAATAGAACAAGTCAGCGGTAAACAATACTGGAGGCGTCTGAGTAGGATTGTTGATCGCGGATGAGTCCAGTTTTTGGATAATCGTGTTATTCGGGGTCTGATCAACAAAGACAGCATAATCCTGCGTATTTCCTCCAATTCGTACTTGGACGCTGCCTCCCCGCTCGACAAGTGAGGACATGAGATTGAGGAAAGGTACAGAAATGAATGAGGAGTTGAGGCCGACTGAAAATTATGGTTTCGGACTGATGTGACATATGCAAAGGATGATGTTACTCACTAACTTGGGTGACGACGGACATTTCGATAGAGAATCCGAGGAAGCTACCTGCGATGGGTATGGAGAGACCAGCCACGGAGGATTGACTCGAAGGAACCCCTATGGTATATTGGGTCGGAGGTAATGGGTTAGGCAAAGGTGGTGGGTTGAGCGTTGAAGTATCGTAGGCACGATATACAGGGGGGTTACTGGTGATCGTTCCTCCAGGATTAGAGGCAGATGTGACTGCAGTAGCATAGTAGTAGGGAACTTGGCTGTAAGGTGTGACGGCAGCTCTCGTCCTAGCGAGAAAGCCTAGGAGTAAAAAAACCGACAACAGGCGCATTTTAACGATAGTGGAAGGAATGTACGATGTCTCTGGAGCGGTATATCAGATCCTGTAGAGTAATGCCGTTGTGAGCAGAGTTGTTTGGCGAGCAACTCGTTTAGAGCGACGCCGGTCAGAAAAGACGAAGGCTGTTGGCGTGAGGAAGAGACAATGGTAACACATCATTTTGACATCGAAACACTGCGCTTGCGTTATGCCGGATTTGGCTCCACATGTAACGGCGGCTGTGACTAGTGACTGCCATACCGTCAGATCTGAGAGTCCACATTCTAGTCTGTCTACATACGTCCAGGTCGTACTCAGAAATCTCTGCGTTGGCTGAGAAGACTACAGACTATAGTGGCCCGAGTCTCGAGTTCATTAGGTTCCCACATAGGCATGATGTCATTTTGTGCGACAAAACCCCTACAGATTACCCCTCTCTTCTATGAGTCCTATCGGAGAGAGTCTGGGATCGAGTGTCCATAAACTGTTTATGGACATTTCAACACCGATCTAGACAATTCTTTTATGCTGAAGAGCGTTGAAGGCGGAAGATGGTGCTCTTCGAGACCATCATTTCCATCAGTCACTAAACGGGCCGCCAAATCAGCAAACTTGTTGTGCTTGCCAGAGCATGCATGGGGATCCATAGCCCATTGAACGGCCCTCAAGGTCCAATTTCACTAATGCCCTCTAACCTCATATTCCTGTTGTTGGACACGCTGGGCATCAGCAATCCAGGCGGCGTTTGCCACGGCCTAAGTTTCAGTTGAACTGCATGACGGGGTTGCAAGCTGTTTCACAGCATAATAGGTGAGACGAACTTACCGATATGCAGTCATGAACAACTGATGGCTGATCCTCTAGATCTGTGTATTTAACAGAGCTCATCAGCTCGCTTTCGTCAGTTTCCATAACAACAACTGTTCCGAGATATTCCTCTCCAGACACAGGAGTGTTGACCGTTAATGAACACAAAAAAATTGAGCAAGGCCAAGGATCTTCTTCGGTCCAAACAAAGGCTCGCGCTTCCCGGGCTGGGAGGAGGACAGGTCGCATAAATATTCTCTGAGAAAGGATGTGAATGCGTGTTACTGTAGGAAAAGGAGGGGTTGACGAAGAAGATACATGTTTGTAGCTTGCCATTCAGTTCAGGCGTTGAACGTTTCGAAACTTAGCTTCACCGCGGAGCCGAGGTTCCTCCAGAGCAATCTAGAAGCTCACGAGTTACAAGATCGACAATAAGAACCCAGTATAATGGATGTCCACGGTGGTCCCGGCACTTGGCAGGAGAATCTGAGGAGATACGGCTTGTTATTATGATCCGGGAGACCCCGCAATTGATCTTAGATAACCTTCTCCCTTTCATCAACTCAGGTGAAGCCTGGGAATCAACTCCATCGCTATAGGAAAGCAGTTTTGCACCAAGTTCAATATATTCAGCCGGTTTTATGTTCATGCAAGAAGCAATGTAATTTCCACGTTACCGTCATCCTCTGGGCCCACAATGTGCTCCGCCAAGAAGCTACACGATAATCAGGCGATCACCAAGAAAGTGCCGATAGCTGAGAGGAGCTGTCATTCTTTGAACGTAAACAGGCTGAGAGCAGGTGTTGGCTTCATTTCCTAGGATGAAGCACCGCTTCAGGCTACATATAATTTAGCAAAACTTGGAAGACTAGTAGCAATATGTGACATACACAAACAGTTAGCCTCCCACTGCGTGAAATTCTCCGAAGAATGACGCCAACCATAGACTGCAGTGTAAACTAAAACAATCATCATAAGAAGAGCTTCGTTTCCGAAATTACCGTGATTCTAAGGGTTTCCACTAATTAGATTCGTATTTGCAAAGAACAGAGAGAAGGGAACGCAGTTCACAGAACTAATCGTGAGTTCCACCGATGACGAGTGTTTAGTCGGAAAATCGGCCTTGAACAGACAAACCCTTAGCTGTCGCGCATGTGAATCATGGCCAGAACTTCGTGAGAATATCCGTGGAGAGTTGTTAGTGGCT
Source organism: Sarcodon aspratus (assembly GCA_003313825.1). NCBI lineage: Eukaryota > Fungi > Basidiomycota > Agaricomycetes > Thelephorales > Thelephoraceae > Sarcodon > Sarcodon aspratus. The sequence continues at coordinate 26,162 of QLOR01000836.1, forward strand.
ACTAGTAGCGCAGACCAACTGGAGAACGACCCCAAACTTGTAGCGAAGGACAGGTATCCAGATGATGACAAAGTGATCCCTGGAGAAAACGAAAATATCAGCCCAGCCCGGAAGCGTGAGTTCAAGGTTCCCAAAATTGGGCACAATATGAGAGGGTTGGTGCACCCCCAAATGACTGTAGTATTTCACAGTCACGACCATTCATCGAGGGTTCGAGAATTTTGGTTATCTTTTCCGGGTATGCTTGTGATCATCTAATGCAAGAAGATAAGCATATATTTGGGTGATACTAACGACGGCAGGCATGCTTACTACTAAAGCGTGTAAGTTCTTCGTCGATGAATTCGTTGAAATACAACTGAATGCCACTCTCCTTCGGATACGGTCGGCCACCAAGAGGCGTCCTTCAAGTTGCCGCGGCACGGTTAACTTGGACGAGGATTAGAGCGATAGCATATCAAAAACAGTGCCAGCCTGAGCAAGTCAAACAAAAAGTAGATCAAGTGGCCTGACACTCCAAGCTCGAATGCCATCGAACGCGGTGAAGAACATCCCTGCACCGAGGCTACCACTGATCTAGAGGAAGCTTATAGAGTACGGGCATCACCCTGGCAGTCTGATTCCCCCAATATTGGAACAGGAGCCCCTCCATGCAACGGTTGACATTGCCTATTCTCCGCATGTGAATACATATCAAAGGGGTCCGCAGCTCCAATTCCGATTCTTGGTTGTTCGTTCCTAGCGCTGATGAGCTGATTTTTACTGACATTGTAGATTTGAGATTCTTCAGTGTGTTAGCAGTGGAGCAGAGGGTAAATAAATGCGAGAATGGTAACCAGATGAAGCCACAGGGCCAGGCAGCGGACAGCAAGAACAACAACGCTGAACAAGATGAAATGCATGATAGCTCTCTTTTCTAACTACTTACCGGCGGCGGGTTGCTAGGCAAATGCGGACGCAATTATTCCCGATTCCAGGAGTGCGTGCTGCGCTAGTAAAGCAACCAAGGAGGTACATCCGTATGTCCGCGGAGCATATAACTGGCATTGCTGAGGAGGATAATTTTTGTTGCAGCACAACATGCGAGCGCCATCTCCGTGGAAACATAGTTAGTTTACTATTGAATAGTAAGGGAGAGCGACACTCCCTCATGAGACCATAAGTGAACAAGCATCCGGTTAAATGGTTTCTGGCAGGCCCTCGAGTACACAGTCCCGGTCAGCTTCATGTTTCGCAAACGACGTATTCGACTCGAGGTGACAATGTTTGTAGACACGTGGGAACCGAAGGGTTTTCGTTTGGTTTTCCGAGTCGTGGCACGAGTTGCCAAGGGAGTGCTAGGCTTCTAAAAGGTACTCGAAGTCGATCATAAATTCTGAGAAACCGGAAAAAATGTACGCTGAGCAGTAGTCGGCATCGTGACGGACGTACTGCATTTGAAAATATCGTGAATTCAAAGACACCTGGATGCAGAAGAGTCAATGACATCAGTTTCCCACAGGAACTCGTCTTCCGTGTGCACAGGGTAAGGAATTCATTTATTTCTACAGTTTATTTGGTTATCTCACATAAATAATTTCCCACTAGTAGGATGTCGATCCGTGCTCCCGAGACAACACTCCACATATTTTAATCTGCGAACGCATGCAGGCACCCTGGGCAAGTCTCCATTGCAACGTTTTGCTGCATGCCAAACAGCTGACAGGATGTATTAGTGGACGGGTCAAGGGGTGATGTATGCACACTGTAGCAACGAGGCCCGGGTTTATGCAAGCAAGGCTATGGAGATGCTCCAGCACCAAACTTGACGGTGTTTTATCCTTAGTTTAGCACTTGCTGGCTCTCAACTCAAGGCTTAGTAGTGCGGCATCGCCACAGCCGCTGTCGCCTATTGTGCTTTATCTAATCCATATCTCTGCAGCGTGTTTCTTAACCAGGCCACCGTTTTCAGCTAAATCTACTTGCGTAGATCACGAACCTCGGATTTTCCCTCGTTTGCTCCGTTCACCAAATCGATACACAACGACTTTGACATCGATAACAACCGCATATGCTGATTCAACCTCCGCCTTCATAAATCAGATTCTGCTTTGCCTCCCCTGTGGGAGATACCGAATGTAATCTAATCTTGGCGCGAACGTGCTAGGCATGCTGTCGATTACAACCTTATTACTGTACGCTCGTTGGGTGCCGGGTCGGTTACTGTTATCAAGAATCTTGTTCCACCCCGGGATCTTCTGGCCTTGATTTGTTCTCTGGAAGCGTAGATTGTTCCAACTAGTGTAAAATTCCTTGCTGCGTCCTCATGTGATGTATCCTACGCCGCTGGCCGGTGAAAGCCCCTTTATACTATCCGCAGGTTTTCTGATGTCATTGTCTTCCGCGATAATTGACGACATCCTCGTGGATCCAGCTGTGCGGTTTCTAATGCTGTCCGCGCTAACAACTTGTCCATCGAAACGCTATCACGCGCGTTTTGCCGATGCGGCACTGATGGACTTCCGACCTCAAGGCGAACATGCAGCAGCCCATAAGCGCCTCGTGACGATACCTGCAATCAATCAGTTCATTTTATCTACGCGAGAACTCGAGGCATAAGACTGATAAGGACAAGAACACTTCATTAGGGACTTATGGGTCCAATATCTTTAGCGTCAAGGTCAGAATTTGGTTCACCCAAGTATTCACCTATAGCTCCTCACTCAGCTCTCCTGACTGCCAGGTCTGTTGATGTTCCACAACTTCTTCGTAGAGTTTTATCACTATATGGGGACGCTATTTATTATTCTCCTCGCCCAGGGTCACAAGAATGATCCGTTAGACTTATTACGGCCGGTAATAGTTGCGGTGCGTAGAACGCATTCAGTGAGTAGTTGGTTAAATGGTCTGAGATCGAGCATGAATGGTATGGGCAAGGGCGCGTTTAGACGCTAGATGATACATATCCACGAATGGCATAGCATGATTGGGAAGACGCCCGACCGACATTGGCGAGCCTGCAGAGATGCCAACAGTACCAAACTGAAGTAAGACGTATGGAACAACCGGTTTCTGTTCTGTGATGTCCAAGTGATGGGCAACTTACACGTGTAAGTTAATTTCTCGAGTGCCTACGGCCCGGTTGTTCCTGAAGCGGCTCTAAGTAATCAGATGACTAACATATAACATACAAACCATTGTTAGTTGTAGTTGTCGGAGTTAAATAATTGTGATAATTAAAAAGTAAACATGGGCTGAGGCCCTTGCCATATATATCTATGTGATTTCTTTTTAGCACGGGACAAATTGCCCACAACCCTCACGAATCTCTACTTCATTTCTTTCTCTCATTCTCCCTCCTTCGTCTTGTAACGACCTCGCGCCCAATGCCCGCCATTCTCAATCTCAAATTTAAGGTACTGCCGCTGCTTTTGCCTCTGATCTTTTGTTCTCATTTTCTTTGTGCCCGGGTATGCAGGGAAACAAATCATTTGTACCCTTCAGCAACCTGAGCGACACTGATTCATTAACCAAGACATGGAAGGTATTCATTCTTTCTTCGCCACAGTCATCCTCATTTTCTCATTGACTTATTTTGTTTTCTTTGTTGAAGATTTGTACAAAGGTTGCGAGCTTCCTCGAGCAAGGTCAACGGCTCGAAAATTTGAGTTGGAGACTCTGGCATCTCCAGAACCTTATCGTTGACACGGATAACGCCAAATCGAAGCGCGAGTTTAAGAAACTCTCCAAACATATGGGCGACAAGTTGGACAAGGAAAAGGGCAGGTAAGTAACTTCGCCACACTCTTACCCTATGTATTCCTTAATTCCTCTCTTATGTGACGTAGGAGCATTGAAGAACTCGAGGCTCCCGGTTTTAAACGCAACCATTCCACAGAATTGATTAAGCAGCGCGCCTTGGAGAAGGAACGTAATCGGGAAGCAAGTCTCAACAGCAAGCCTGGCACTATAACGCGAATGCAGTTTACATTCAGCGTCGACCAACCCACCCCGGCAGCCATGTCGGGTCCCGTTCAGAAGCCCGATCTCAAGCCCTCTATCGAGTTCACTAAGCGCGGGAGACGGGCTACTGTTCCGAGTGGCGGAGATTCCGGTCCTCGTGACGCTAACGATAAGGACCCGCCTCTCACCCATCGTGGTCGCAAAGTCTCGGCTGTCAACAAAGCTCTCCGCCACCTTGAGACTATTGAACCTCCTCCTGCACCCTCACTCCGGTTCCCAAGCCTCTTTTCCCATGATTTGGACCCTCATGCTTTACTCCATCCCACTCCGACTCGCGCTAATGCTGTCAGTTATGGTGAAGGTGTCAATATGAACACTTACAATCCTTCTGATGGTTTCAGCATTGTTCGCCCTACCATCGAACTTCCTCTCGACGAACTTCTCACGAACGCTGAATCACCAGGTCCGTGGTCGTCGACTGCCAGTGACCATGAAGACTTCGATCAAGACGTTGAGATGAAACCGGCTTATAATCTTTATCAGTCCGACAGCTTCAATGATAGGAATGACACCCCCACAACTCCTTCTCCTTTTTCTAACCTTGCTCCTCTCACGCCTTTGACGCCGGCCGTCGACGAACTCCCCTCAATTTCTTCTGCTTCAAGCAAGACAGGCAAGAAACCGTCCCTGAGCGTCAAGACTCAGACCTCTACGAGGTCTTCCAATGTTCCAAGTGCGACACTGACGACTTTTAATCCACCAACTCCTCATAATTCCGCCCCAGGTGGTGTTAAAGCCGAATGTTCGAATTGTGGGGCAACCCATACTCCTCTCTGGCGTCGTGGCCTCAACGACGAGCTTAACTGCAATGCCTGTGGTTTATATTGTAAATTGGTGCATCTGTTCTTATCTTTCTATACACTTTTTATTCTGAAACCAATCTTCTACGCCTTCAGCACAAGCGACCACGTCCCAAGAACATGCGGAATACTCAAGGTGAGGGAAGGTCTCAGACAATCCCACGTCAAGAAACGAACGAAATCGTCGGTAAGGACCTGTCTCTCTGTTTTCTTTTTCTGATGAACTCGTTTGCTGACTTGCCAATAGCACAATGTTACAATTGCCATACAACGGCCACCCCACTATGGCGCAAAGACGATGAAGGGAAAACCGTGTGTAATGCGTGAGTTGCTATTTTAGAAAACATCTTTCTCCTATCCTGACGATTTTACCTTTCTCAAGTTGTGGTCTATAGTAAGTTATAGCGTTTCGCGCGAACATACACATACTGATTCTTGCCTTTCCTAGTTACAAGCTGCATGGTGCTGCGCGTCCTATTTCGATGAAGTCGGATGTAATTCGAAAGCGCTCTCGTCACGATGCTGGACGCCGCGTCGGCAATGGACCAGGAGAGACTCCCTCAGCTAGTCCTGGTGCTAGCCGGCGTGCATCACCTGTTGCTGAGGGCCAGCCTGCCCCGCAACCGACGCTTGCTCCGGATTCGACGACCCAGATTTCATATGACAATGAGACTGATTATCGTCCGAGCTCACAATCGGAACTCATGGGTGCTTTAGGACAAGACCATCATCACGGGCCGTTCTCTTCGCAGGGATCGTATTCGTCGTCACTTGGGTTCCATACATTCCCGGGGCCTTATCACCCAGACTACTTGACCCAACATCACTCAGCACCTCAAGATCCGTTGCCGTTTGCCAATGACGACCACTCTGACGCTGACAGCTCGGATTACCGGACCAATAAAAGGCGACGAATGAGTACCGACTCAGCGTCTGAACCTCCGTCGTCTGCGGTTTCCTATTCGTCATACGCAGAATCTTACAGTACCTCGCAAACATCGGCTACATCTCACTCACAACGCTCATCCATGGACTTTCCTTACAATAACTATTCTTCGTATGGAATGTTGAGAGGTCCGAGTAGCACGTTCTGGCATCCGCCTATGCTACCACCGGACAACTCCCCACACTTCATCCACCCTCCGATGTTGCCGTCTGAGGAGTCGCCGATGGATTTTCTTCATCCTCCCATGCTTCCACACGAAGACGAGGCGTTGTTTGCGACGTATCTGCACCCGCCAATGATCTTGCCTGATTCTCCACCCGCCCCAATGAATTCCATACATTCACACCCTCCGATGCCTCAGAGTGATATGAAGCATGATCACTCGTCGTATTATGATTCGCCGAACGTCAATCATAATACCATGCAAACTTATTGAATTCTATGCTTCCCACCTCATGTTCTCATTTCCTCTGCTGTTCTCTCCGTTGTGACGTCGTTGGCAAATAGGTTGGATTCGTCGTCGCTCTGTATGATATGCATGCTCCTGTCTCATCGTTATGTGGACGTGATCTCTTTGCATCTTGAAGCTGTTGAAAAAGTTAGATATTCATTCAGTATCTGTCGCAATGTTTTCGGGCACACAGTTTGGCCTTTTGCAATACTCTCTCCATTCCTCCTCTCACATCACATCGAATGGTTTTTTTTTGTCTATTTCTTGGTTTCCAGATCTCTTATTCTTTTTTTGCTTTTCTCCTCTTTATCAAATCAACGTTTTCATATACCCATGGGTTTGTCATTATTCAACCCACCATCAATTGTTTAACTGTTCTCTCCCATTCCATTGTACCTCATCCACTCGCGAAGGGCTTCGCGTTCCAAGCCCCCGAATATACATATTCCTATCCTCCCATTCTCATTTTCAACTTGTAGCGAGTAGCGTTAGTCAAGGAACTTATCGACTATTGTTTATTATGTTTTGTTATTGGTAACTAGTAGGATTATGTGACATGCGAATGAACCGTTCGAGTCTACTAGTCGACTGTGGTTTTTGATAAAAAGCCTAGGCGAACGTCAAATATTTGAGTAATAATTCGGACAGAAGGAAGGAAGGAAGGAAGGAGAGATGATGGCCCAGGGCAGACAGAGACGGGTTAGTCAGTACTCAGTAGTAGGGCAGAGGGTTCGCGGTCGGACACACAGATTTAGCGGAATTGGATATTTTGGTGTTGTGCATTGCGTCAGTGTTGTTGTGGTGCCTCGTGCGTGCGTGCGGGATGTATATTGAGAACGTGTGATGATGATAGTGATGATGGGTTCCGTCTTCTGCATGGAGAGATTTACACACCATACCACGCAGTATACCACAAGGGTGGAGACGGGACCTGCGGTGATTCAATTGGGGAGAGGCACTCTGTCTATGATTTTTTTTTGTTGTTTTTTTTTTGTTTTTGTTCTTTTGCTATTATTGTTTATTGAGGAACGTGTGTCGGATACTACTACATTTGTGGAGACAGAATATTGTTTAGATTGATTCAGAACGGCGGGCGTGATGGGCGTCGAATGCTAGTAGCGAATTCAATTAAGCCAATTATTTTATTATTGTCATTACTGTATTTACTTTCCGAGTCGGGGTTTGTTATCAAGGAACATTTATTTTACTTTAGTAAAATAATAGTAGTAACAGGAGGAGCCACTGCCAAATTCGGCATCAAAGACTGTATTTGGGACGCATTTGTCAACGGTGGGCCGCTGCGCCGGGGCGTCGTCTCATAGACGTCGATTCGGAAGGAAGTTCTTAGGAAGTTTATTAGTGGAAGAAGGGCTGATGTTGATGGGGAACTGTTTTTTCATTTGCGCCCGAGACAGATTATTACGTTATGGTAGAGTAAGAGCGCAGTCGACTCGGAGGATTGTTGGTTGGGTTGGAGGGGTTGTTGGAAAATGAAATCAGAAGGGTGTTGGTTGGAGGGGAGGTATGTGTGTGTGTGTGGTGGGTATGCATGCGTGGAGAGAGGGAGCCTTGAGGAGATGTGGGATGTGTTGCGTGAGTCGAGACGTAAAACAAGAAAAAAGACAAAGGCAGGGAGACAGACAGGGAGACACAGACAGACAGACAGAGAGCCACAGGTACCGGCAGCAAATTCACGCACATGAAAAAAAACGCCAGACGAGAAGCGTTCGGAAAGTGTGCTACTGGTTTGCAAAAGGGGTGATGGTACTACGGCGTCGGACAGTTCGGCGGTGGTAACTACTGATGCGAGATTGAATATAACGAAAATAACATCATCTATCGCCGGCGCCCTCAGTGAACAAGACTAAGAGAGAATGGGGAGAGAGTTGTGTGATATAACGAAAGAGCTGGAAAGCGAAGACTGTATTCTTTACTACATACCTCGGGATATTACATGGTGCCTGTGCTTGCTTCACAGAGACCGAGGTATATGAATATATGAAAATCAATCATGACTAATGGCGCTCCCCCACCATCAGAACGTCTCGATTGAAAGTGGTGGTCACGACATACTTTGTTTGGCATTGTTAGGAACACAAGCTTATGTCTTTGTCTTTTTATTCCTTATCCGGCATTTCCATATCGGGAACTGGGTTTGCGGGGGCGACTCACAGCAGCAGCAGCAGGATGGAGGTCTCGAACGGCAAATGCGACGATCACGCAATAAAGATCCCGGGTCCTTCTCTTCTCTTGTCATGAGTTGTTATCATCATGCCTCTCGACACTACTGAAGATCCGGATGATTTATTTCAATGTGTGCCGAAAAGATAAAACGCCGAGCAGGATCCCCCTCCGTCCCCACCAACACAACAACCGAAAAAGCTGATCTCTGGCACTCCTGTGTTTAGGGCTTCTTCGGCTCCGTTCCCTTGATGCATGTACTAGATGGCGTCTTTTAATTTCGGTAGAAACCGGCGGGGTATGTGTGCGAGCCAAGAGTCTAGATGAGACCGTGACGGGCTTGGTAATAAGATCAATGACTGCTTAGCTTGGCTCCTCTCTGACACTTGTGAGTGTAGAGAATAAAAAGGAATGGCCTGCTGTATTAATTGACAAGATAAGATAATTTGACAACGGCTAGATGGCATGATGAGTGTAGTTGATGGGGATCTTATAATTGATGGTGTGATCAGCGACTGTTTTTTCGATGAATTTTAACCTAATCCAGCGTGCACATGTGTGCGCAGTGCAAGTGCCACAGTGGATTTGCCGGGCCCATACGAGTAAAAAACATGTAAATAGAAAGAGGGAATCAGAATTTTCCAGATAACCGATAAGCAAGAGTGACAAAAACTTTGAAAGACGTACATCCGAGAAAGATAAAAAAACATTTTTAGTCATAAAATACATAAAAGACTCGCTTCATGCATTGAACACAGGGCTTCTCCAATCAAACCTCGAGGTTTAGCGGGGTCAAGGGCATTTAGGATGCATCAGTCATCCCACAGGCACACTAGCACAGAGCCCAGCGGAACATGCCTTGGACTGAGTTCTATATGCACATCCTCGTGTCCTCACTCTCTCCCCCTCGCTTGGCTGCTTTATCCGTCCCTGAGATCTGCAACGCTTGCTTATATATATGTCCATCGACAAGAGACACCACTAACCACGAGTCTCGGACAACAAGGCTGCTCCAACCGGGATCATCTCCCACCGATCTACACACCCTCATCGCGCAAATGGCAATGTTTGGCTTCCTCAGGTCCTGCTGCTCCCACTTGCTTCTTCTTGTAGTAAACGTGTTGCAACCCTACGACCCGTTGTCCGTGAGTCTTTCACTCAGTGTGTATATGCGGGTATGTGCCATATAGATCGTGTATAACCGCAGACTGTGGTATGATTGATCCACGGATGTGGCGGAACACCGTTCGTCCTGTCTTTTTTTTGGATCACTTGACGGCGTGATGCAATTACTCCTCTCTTTCTCTGGGCGTTCTGGGGGCATGACGGCGATATGATCGGTCCAAACCTGCTGTACGAAATAATTGCGCGCGATATTGCGGCGAAGACCTCGATATAATGAGAAATACATACATATATTGTCATTGCAAGCTCCGGGGGGCGCTCAGCGACTCAATAGGGCCCAGCCCGAGCGGTGTTCGATTCTACATAGAGTTAGATGAGTCTCTCTCTATCTATTGCGAGGAGTTTACGGAGGGGGGAAGAACTCTCGCAAGCATTTTTCTTCTCGACCCGCTGCAATCCCACAATTCCAAAATAGAAAAAATTATTGTTTAAGACTCGTCGTCATGGGTATATCGTAGTACGCAGGGCAAGCCAACATCTCTCAATATTGTCGGCAACTACTTTCCATATCCTAAGTGCATCATCACAAGGGAGGGAAGGCGGAAAAGGAATTCAGCCACCACCCACTTCCTTTCAGAGTCCCGAATCATTATTTCCACATCAAGCGTAGCCTACTCCTCTAATAGCATCCCCGGGGAAAGATATATATAAAAAACACATGTGTGTATATTGGCAAACCCGATGCTATTGAGAACCGAGTTCCGAAATATCAATTTTACCAATCCGCCACCGGCAGCCCATAGAGACGGCCCACATAGGACAACTACGTGTTAGCAACGCTCTACTAGTACACAATCTGCAAATGCCCATAGCCCTTTTCCCAGCCCCAAGCGTTGGGACTCTCTCTCACCGCCGCTACGTCGGACTAGTGGAACTCGGGGCATAGGGCTATGCGAGCGTGTATTATGCGTGATACATACAGCTTTTCTTTATTTTTATTGGAAAAGAAGAATCTTTTGATGTGTTCTCTTCGACGGTAGCATCCTGACACTATCTACCAATTTATCGCGTCACAAGGCAATAATGCGTATGGGTAATGAGAACTGTATGTACAAGTGAACGTGTTGCGTACTTTCAGAAATCATTGAATGTGCAAGCGCTACATCGGGTTAGTCCCACGAAGGAGTTAAATTGCTAGGTCCAAGGGGGGATAGAAAGAAGAAGTGGAGCGAAGGGCAAACGTTTGATCATATTGAGTGGAGGGGTGGGGGACGGAGTGAAGAACCTGGGAACAAAAATTAAACAGGAGAATTAATTAATTATATCATAGACGGTTTTCTCAAGACAAAATAATCCACAAACAAGATGAAGAGGCCGGTTTCTATTGAAATGTCTAGGTGTGATACAGACGCCGGAACTAAGGCGTTCATTTCCTAGTATCCACTTCTTCCGGAACAGGTGGCCCAGTGTAATGCCGTCCACCTTCAGGACACCTTCGTCAGCATGGCGCAAAAACCAACAAGAGGTACAACAACTCACCTATCACATACCAAACAGCGCTGATAAAGGCAAATCCAACGTATACAACTGAAGCGTAATCTAAACAAGAAATTCAGCCGGAAAAGACGCCACTTTAAAGACGACGCTCACTCATCGTGGTCTTCGTGACAGGAATAACAGCGGGCATAGAAAACAAACAGATTGCGAATAAGATCCAAAGTACTGAGATCAGATTAATGACAACGCCCCAACGCCCCAGCGAGAACGGTGCATCCTCTACATCTCGTCTACGGTTCATCAATGATATAGCGACAGGCAAAGCGTACGATGTCCCCAAGCAGATCACTCCAACAGAACTAAACGCATTAAACGCCGCAGACGATCCCAGGTATATCAATCCGAGCAACACTTGCATCATCGTCGACAGAAGGAATGCATACAGCGGCACGTCGCCTAGCGTCGCGTTCACTTTGGAGAAAATACGATGTCCGGGAATGGCCCGGTCACGACTGAAGGCCCATGTTGCACGGGATGCAGCGCAACATATCGAAATTGCACAGTACATTCCGATACCAAAAACTAACGTCATGCTTAACCATTAACGATGATGCTCTGAACAGACTTTCATAAAACTTACTGATGAACCACATTCCAAATCCTCCAGCTTTGCTGCCCATGATTAATTCGAACATCACTCCTATTGGCTGGCCCGAAGGCACTGGACAATTGTCAGGTCTACGCCATGAAACTTCGGCATCAAACCCTTACCTGCGAGGAGTGTAGCCACATCAGGAAGCGTAAACACCAACGGCAGTAGGAAGACCAGCCCAAAAGCAGTCCCAATGGGCACAGACCATGTAAGTGCCCTTGGTAACATTTCCTTTGGGCTGTGAACTTCTTCGGCCATGCTAGCAACTAATCGAACTTTGTCAATGCATGTTCAAACATACTCTAGTCATATTTCACTCAACTCATTCCAATAGCTGCGTACGTATAGGCTTCGAATATCTCAGTGACTGACAACGTAAGTACCAACTATAATCGGAGCTTACCAGGCTGGAGTACGTGGACGGGTAAGTGAATCACTCATTATGTAAAAAGTCAACAATCTTACCGGAAGAAGCCCTATAAAGAACGTCCAACCTGCAGGCCAACCAGATGCGGAAGCGTCGAAATGACCAAGGGCATATGCTGCTGTATGACGTCCTGCCGCCGCTTTTACGGACGTACAGATTAGAATGACTGAGATACGGATTTAAACTCGTAAACGACAGTGATCTAGACGTAATTACACACCAACTATGCCCAGGGCAGTCCAGATTGCACAAATCGTCTGGTAATGCAGATTAAGCGACGCCTTCTGCAGTGGGGTGATCACGTACATCAATCAGCGGCAAAAGTCGGTTGAAGAATATACAGAAAATGCTTGAAACAGCGGTAACGGCAAGGAAAATTAAATCTTAAATATTAAACACTGGTTAGCGCAAAATGATATTGTTTGCAAAAACAAGTACATGTTTCCCATGGTGTTGCAATCCATTCTGGATGGAAAATCCCTGCACCGGCAACGATTAATTGCCCAGTTCCTAAGCACACGAGGTTATCATAAATCGCAATGGCTTCAAGCATGGAGTTACCTACCGAAATTAACGCTTAGCGAAATCGTCCATACCCCTACCATAGTAAGCCATCCGTTGATCCACGATATCCAGACACGCGATGACGGAGAGGCTAGACGGTATGACCAGTAGTAAGCACCAGCTGACGTAGGATATTTGGAACAAATTTCCGCAAGAGAAAGTGCTAGAGCTTGAGTCAGGACAGAAACCAGAACCCATCTAAGGAGGTCTCTTAGCACTGTAGACCATCAGAGAAAGTGATTGTTCTACAAACCCCCAGATTATAGTGGCTGGACCACCACCAATCAGAGATGTGGCGATAGGCGCCGCCAGACCATAAGCTTGACAAATTGAGATGATGAGAGCAGATAAGGCCGCAAAGTGTCTGGCACTCACGAACTGCCAATATGGCTAAAGTGGACAACAATCAGAGACTCAACGGCATCAAACAGAGTGACAGTGATACTAACCAAGCGTCACTGCAGCACAAAGTCGTCAGAAGGGAAACACCACTGAGACATTCTGACACTCACTGAATAGTATGTGAGATAACCCTCTTGACTGCAGTAATATCGAGGTTACGGCGATGGGTCTTTGAAACAGAATGACGTACTCTGGACATTTCTTGTTTGTAGCCCATCATCTGGAGGTCTTCGCTTGCTAACACGTCAAGGTCGACCATCGCACCCTTCTCATTATCCTGGGGACTTGAAGCCATGATGGGGAGAATGTATAAGAGACGCGTTAGGTAATCATCTCTAGGATTGTTCTTCAATGGACCCCGATTCTCCAAGGAGCAGTGACCTGAGCCAAAGACGTCTGGGTGCGCTTGGGAGCGGGTCGGCAACACCAGAAACACCCGCCGATAGAACGCGGCGATATCAGACGACTTGGATACATAGTATGAGCTTATCTAGGGCAACGTTTGAAAAACTTTGAGCAGGTCGGGAGCCAGACTCGGAAGCGCTCACGCTAAGGCACGATGATCACCCAGTCACGTGGACGCAGCCAATCGCAAGACTTGTTTCCATTGAATCGAGTTCCAGCACTCACAGCCGGCGAGGTGCAACACCTTTGCCTCGAACGACATTCAACGGGGGAGAAGATCAGACACCAGCTTTTGTGAGTTCTGCTGTGCTTGAACCCCGTCTTTGCTCAGCCCAACGGTGACCTGACTTCCCAAGCTCAAACTGCGCAGACGAACGGTCTAGGCTTCTTCAAACACACGCGAGCCAGACGTGCCCTACGATTTCCCTGAACTTCTATGTCAGATATCCCGCTTCATTCTTTTCGAAGGTCGAGAAAGTTCAAATCTGGTTACACCCCGCTCAACACAGAACAAGACGACGGAGACGAAGCATCAGAACTACCTCCTGTGACTGCGGCTCCAAACTCAATGCCTTCGTTAGTGTCTAGAGTGGCAGCCGTGTCTGCTGGTAGGAAGCACGAAAACACGGACAGTAGATGGAAGGGAAAAGGGAAGCAGACGTACGCAGACGACCCAGAGGAACAAGTAAATTTACTGGATGATGAGCGAGATGAGTACAACCAAGGGGATGAGGAAGGAGAAGATTCTCGGGCATATGTACCAGCGACTGCATCCAAGGTATGCCAGTTTGTTCCTACCGCCTAGCCGACCATCCTTCAATATGAACAGCGATCATCGATAATCCGCAAGAGCAAGAGTCCCACTTCCTCAAAGGACATCAAGTCGCGGATAGTCCCATTCAGGCCTCCAGGTAAGCTTTGAATATCTATAGGCCCTGTTGTCTTGGAACATTACGTGCGTCGCAGACAAATTTCAGTACAAGTTTCCTCCAAATATCGTCCGCAATCAAAAGTACAATCCATTCACCTTCCTTCCGATTGTGTTCTATGAACAGTTTAAGCTCTTCTTCAATCTTTACTTTTTATTGGTGGCACTTTCTCAGTTCGTACCAGCACTCAAGACTGGTGTGTCGCACATCCTTATCCCGCCCGCTTGGTTACAAATCTTTGTTTCCAGGATTCATTGCTACATACATTGCGCCTTTGGCATTCGTTCTATTCATCACTATGGGAAAAGAGGCTTTCGATGATATCCAAAGGAATAAGCGGGACCGAGAAGCAAATTCACAAAAATATTTGATTCTGGAGGCTCCGAAGGATGTCGATGCTTCTTCGCCCATCGATGATGGTCCTCACACGCGTTTTGTCCCATCCTCTTCGCTCCGCGTCGGTGATCTCGTCCAGCTCGAAAAAAACCAACGTGTACCGGCAGACCTCATTCTATTGAGAACTTCTGACCAATCTGGGACTTGCTTCATTCGTACTGATCAATTAGATGGAGAAACGGATTGGAAACTGCGTGTGGCGGTGCCTGCATGTCAGAAACTACACAGTGATAGGGATCTTCTTACTTTAGATGCTGAAATTTACGGTAAGTTAACTGCACGCCCTTCTTATGGTAGCTGATCAGAAGTCTCAGCCGATCCACCGATAAAGGATATCCACACCTTTGTAGGCACTTTTACGATGAACTCTCCAAACTCGCATTCTGTAAATGAAGTCCCTATGGTTCCAGTTCCTACCGTAGAGCCTCTTACGGCGGAAAACGTATTGTGGTCCAACACTGTACTTGCTGCTGGGTCTGCCGTTGGGTTTGTCATTTATACCGGTGCGGATACAAGGGCAGTTATGAATACCAGCCACCCCCAGACCAAGATGGGGCTCCTGGATCTGGAGATCAACCGGCTCGCCAAGGTACGTGCAAGTGAGGTTTACAGGCTCTTCATTCAACTTTGACAGATCTTGTGCACGGTTACCTTTGTTCTTTCACTCGTCCTTGTCGCTTTGAACGGGTTTCGTGGTTTGTGGTATGTATATGTCTTCAGGTTTTTGATCTTGTTCTCGTCTATTATCCCCATCAGGTACGTTTACTTTTATTTGCTTTGGTCCAAGGCTGTTGAACCGCGAATAGTCTTCGTGTCAACTTAGACATGGGTAAGACAGTATATGCGTCGCAAATAATGAATGATTCAGAAATCCCCAACACCATCGTGCGCACAAGTACTTTACCTGAAGAGCTAGGTCGCATAGAATATCTTCTGAGTGACAAGACCGGTACTCTCACTCAAAACGGTAAGTGTGGTTTTGTTGACTATGTCTGCAGTGCGCTCTTCGTGCCTTACTTGGCAATTTCTAGAGATGGAGATGAAAAAACTTCACATGGGAACCGTCTCTTATGGGTTTGATTCCATGGATGAGGTTGCACATCAGTTGGCTGTAGCTTTTGGATTCGTCGAACAGTGTATGTTTTTCCATTTGAAAGTTGCGAACGATTATTAATAGACGTCACCATTGATAGCTCATAGAAGGAAGGGTTCTATTGCAACCGGCGCTCAGCTCGCTCTGAGAGGGCGTCGAGATATGTCTTCCCGAGTCAAGGACGTTGTTTTGAGTTTGGCTTTATGCCATAACGTCTGGTTCTTCCACTGATCATCTACTCAGTATATTGACGAATGAAATCTAGGTCACTCCAGTCACCAATGACGATGGAACTATCACGTACCAGGCCTCTTCTCCTGATGAGGTTGCTATAGTTAAATGGACAGAGTCTGTTGGTCTCACTCTTGTGTTCCGGGACCGTACTCGGATCGATCTTCAAACGCCGTCTGGCGAGCATTTGTCTTTTGAAGTGCTTGAAATATTCCCGTTCACATCCGAGTCGAAACGAATGGGGATAATTGTACGGGACACGAATACGGGTGAGATGACGTTCCTCCAAAAAGGCGCAGACGTTGTTATGGCCAAGATTGTTCAACGCAATGACTGGCTTGATGAGGAATGTGATAATATGGCTCGGGAGGGATTACGGACACTTGTTGTGGGGAGAAAACGGTTGAGCGAACAATTGTATGCAGAGTTCAGGGAGAGACATCACAACGCTAGTGTTCAGCTGGAAGGCCGGACCGAAGCTATGGGTGCTGTAGTCGCGGAGTGTCTGGAGCATGATTTGGAATTGCTTGGGTTGACAGGTGTCGAGGATAAATTACAGGATGAAGTCAAGTCGACCCTGGAACTATTACGCAACGCTGGGATCAAGATATGGATGTTGACGGGGGACAAAGTCGAGACGGCGACTTGTATCGCCATCTCAACAAAGCTGGTTGCGCGAAATCAGTATATTCACCAGGTTTCAAAGCGTCAGTATCTTTGCTAATCAGTTTGAGGAACATTCGCATTGATATACATTTCCAGTGAAAACCGCGAGCGAGGTTCGCGATCAACTGGAGTTTTTACAGTCAAAACCAGACTGTTGTCTCGTCATCGATGGAGAGTCATTACAAGTCAGTAGCTTTGTTTCCTCTCCGTAGTTATCATCCTGACATTGTGTATAGCTATGTATCACCCTCTTCATGAAGGAGTTTATAGAAATTTCCACCAAGTTATCAGCTGTCGTTGCATGTCGGTGTTCTCCTACTCAGAAGGCTGACGTTGCTCGTCTCATTCGTAAGCATACGAAGAAACGAGTTTGCTGTATAGGCGACGGCGGAAACGATGTCAGCATGATTCAAGCCGCAGACGTCGGTAAGTGGTCGTGAATCGCAACTGTTGATGATTGTCTGATTTCAGAATCAAGGTGTTGGCATAGTTGGAAAGGAAGGAAAGCAAGCTTCTCTGGCCGCAGATTTCTCGGTCACTCAATTCAGCTACCTGACCAAACTGCTTTTGTGGCACGGTCGCAACTCATACCGACGTTCCGCTAAGCTAGCTCAGTTTGTCATCCACCGTGGTCTGATCATTTCCATCATGCAAGCGGTATTCTCTGCGATATTCTACTTTGCCCCCATCGCTTTGTACCAGGGGTGGTTAATGATGGGATATGCTACCGTTTATACGATGGCGCCGGTGTTTTCCCTCGTTCTGGATCGTGACGTAAACGAAGATCTGGCTCTTCTATACCCAGAGTTGTACAAAGATTTGACAAAGGTGACAAAGGGAACTTTCTTTATGTACCTGTCTAACCTTATTTGTATTTGTTAGGGCCGGGTTCTATCTTACAAGACATTCTTCATGTGGCTTATGATTAGTCTCTACCAAGGTCGGCTAATACACGACAGACTGTTTTGATACTGTCTTACAGAGTTTCTTCTATTATCTAGGGTCCGCCATCATGATCATGTCACTAATCCTGTTTGAGAATGAATTCTTGAACATTGTCTCGATATCGTTTACAGCTCTAGTTTTAAACGAGCTTATTATGGTCGCGCTAGAGATTACAACATGGTAAGCCGTCTGCTTTGTTTCATTCTTTGACCTGTGTTCCCCGACTGACTTCAACTTCTATCCACTTGCTGTGATATCTAGGCATTTGTACATGGTCGTTTCGGAGATTGTGACGTTGGTATTATACGTCATCAGCATCGCATTTCTTCCAGAGTACTTTGGTGCGACCCACTTGTCCCTGCTAATCTTTTTTGTTCTGATTGTTGACGGCCGACGTTTTCCGCTAGATCTTTCATTCGTCGTGTCAGTTCGGTTCGCATGGAAAGTAGCAGTCATTGTCGCGGTCAGCGCGTTCCCTCTATACGTGATCAAGTTCGCCAAGAGTCGTATCGCCCCCGCTGCTTCCAGTAAATTATTATAATTTTTTGATCTTTTGTTTGTTTGTTTGTTTGTATTATTTTATTATCTCTTGGAATCGTAAAAGACAAACATAAAAAACATGTCTTGTGGGGATACAACTTCCAAAGCTCGAGGTTGTTCTGGTTTAATGCTTCTTCTCTTTGATCACCGTCATGCATCAGCTGTTTGAAAAAACAAAGTGGTGTGTAGTTGCGTGATTAAGAAATTGTCAAGATGCAAATGGTGAATTAAGGGTGATCTGACTAACTACTAATGCAGCTGCTGTGTAAGGAACGAAAGTTGTATGTGTGTGGGTGAGTGAGATGATGAAAAAGGTCCTACGTCAATAGTTACATTGAGATGTCTGTCAATTGCTGCTAGTATGAGGTGGCGGAGATGAGGCGTTCTGTGCAACGAAAGCGTTTGGAAAAAAAGGGGTCGAATGCCAGTCCGGGTGAGCAGTAGTAGTCCATGGTGACGATGGCGCTGGCAGTGGTGGTACACCAATAGGCTGCGGTCGTGCCAATGGGGCGGGAGGAAACCCGGGATGAGCCGGAAGTCCCCAAGGTACTCGCACATCAACCGAACTACGTGGACTAGGTGCTAATGTTGTTGTACCTCCCCATACTTGGCCACCAGTCATCAACCTGCGGCCGGCCGCTGACACGACTTCGTCGTCGTCCGCTGCGAGAGCGGAAGAGCCAAGAACGCCCTTAGGACTGGGTGATCGGCGAACGGGAGACGTGGAACCGGAGCCTGACCCCGTGTCACCTGTCGTTGGCCTGGCTATGGGGGCCATAGGTCGTGTGATGGGACCTGGATCAATAATCGAAGACCTTCTGTGGGCTCCGGGAGCAAGCATTTGAGGTGGAGGAGGTTGAGCTTGTGGAACTTTCGAAGGAGGGGCAATCAGACCAGGACCTACGGCGCCTGCAGAAGGAGCGGTCGGTCGGCCGTTGAAAGGAGGATCATAGGCGGGAGCAGGGCCAAATGTCCGTGGTAATGCAGAAGGTGCAAGAGGTGGAGGAACCTGTTGCGGTGGTTGCTGCATGGATGGGCCAGGTACGAACCCGTTATACTGACCTGGAGGAGTGTAAGGCAGACGAGGAGACATGGCTGGGGGTGGCACGATTCCGTTAACTCCCGGCGAGAACGCTGGCGTCGGGGGACCCGCTGTATGCTGTGGCTGAGCAGGCAATGCAGTCTGAGTAGTTATGATCATCGGTCGCTGTTGCGGTTGACGAGGAGCAGGAGTGACCGCTATCGGAGATGCCAGAGCAGTGGACGAAGGAGGCTTTGCGAGAATCTTCTTTGGAGTAACCAAAGGAATTGGTGATCGCTGAGACGATGATCCAGATGCCGTAGTTGCCCGAGGGGAAGTCGGTGGTCGAGAATTCTTCTGCGCTCGCTGAAGCTGCTGAGCCGCACGCTCTTTCTCAGCTTTCTCCTTCTCAGCACGTTCTCGTTCAGCCTTTTCAGCCTTCTCTTTCTCCTCTCGCTCTCTCATCAGCCTTCTCTCACGCTCCTCCTTCTCCTGCTGATCACGCTTCGCTGCAGCCGTAGCCTTCTCTGTAGCAATCTTGGCCTCCCGTTCTTCTCTTGACTTACGCTCCTTTTCCTCCCTCTCTCGTCGTTCAGCCCTTGCCTTGTCCTCTTTCTCCTTCCTCTTGCGTTCACGTTCGGTTTCTCGCTCCTTCTCTTCCGCCAATCGTTTCCGCCGCTCGTCTTCTTTCTTCTGTTTCTCTTCTTCTGCAGCCTTACGAGCAGCCTCACGTTTAATACGCTCTTCTTCACGCTTCTTCCTCTGTTCGTCTTCCGTAGCAAGCTGTTTCGCTCTCAAAGCGGCATCCTCAGCAGCCTTTTCAGCAGCCTTGGCAGCTTTTTCACCCTCTTTGGCAAGCTTTTGTTGTCTATATCACGAAAAGAAAAGAATAATGATGATGATAATGAGCCATATATGATAGAGAGAAAGACAAAAGGCGTACCGCTTCTTATCCTTCTTCTTCTGATTTTGGGTCTGCTTTTTGGCTTCCTTCTCCTTGGAAGCCTTATCCTCGTCTTCCAACTCTCGCAATAACTGCAGTTGCCGCTCTTGGGCGACCTTCTCACGATACGCCTGGAGAACACGCTGCTCGAACATCCGCGCTGCAAAAATGGAAAACATCTTCTTGCCCTCCTCCATCTTCTGCTCCTCCGTCATAGGCTGAAATAGTGAGTACATCCTTAGAAATTGGATGATCAGGCCAACAGATAGGTTATAAACGCACCTCCTCGTCATCCTCGTCTTCTTCATCCTCCTCTTCTTCTTCATCCTCTTCGTCATCTTCCTCGTCATCTCCTTCCTCATCTTCACTCTCATTTTCCACATCAGCAGCAGCCTCTTCTTCCCGTTGCATCCGTCGATCAGCCAGCTGCTCCATCATTTCCAGAAACTTCTGACCGTCGTTCTTCAGTAGATCATCCGCGACCGTCAGAATGTTACCTATACCTGCGAGCGTTAAGACGGGCGAGTTCGACCAAAAAAGGATATAAGATAAGGTGGAAACTTGCCAGTAACCGAAAGACTACTCCCGAAGTTGAATACTCCGTCTCGTTCTGGTTTGGTATCGTTTGCAGGTCGACGGCGATTGGATGGGGGAAGAGTGCCGTTCCTCCGTACGCCGTTGACGCGATCCGTCCTGCCATCAACATCTTCTTCGTCACCTTCGCCTTCTTCCTCCTCCTCTTCTTCATCGTCTTCTTCCTCCTCCTCGTACTCATCCTCTTCCTCATACTCATCCTCGTCTGGATCGTCTTCAAACTCACTTTCTGGTTGTTGTTTCACTTGGGTCTTGTTCCTTCCATTCGGCTGAGCTGTTGGAGGAGGAGGATTCTTGGACCTTAGATTTGGGTGATGCGATGGCGGATGTGGTTTGTGAGGACCGACTACGGCACCATTCTTATCGAGTTCAACGGACCCAGGAAACGGACCAGGGCCTGGAGGGGGTGGAATTGTACCTCCGGAAGAGACGTAACGCTGCTGATGGTTCGCGTATTGTTCTAGCTCCTCGTAATAAGCATCGTACAGTACCTCGAGCTCTTCCTCAATCGCATTCCTATATCAACCCCCCAAAGATTGACAGAAAACACCACAAGGCGCCATAAAGGAAGCGAGATCGATCACAGAATGACGTGCAAAATTCGAGAAAGCGTGAAAATCAAAAAAAGGGAGACGGGTCTCTAGTCAGCCAGGAGTGAAAAAAATTTTCATTCAAAGGACGAAGACAAACCGCTTTCGACCACAGACGGCACAGCTGCAACTGTGTTTCTGCTGTTCTTTCATCTTTTTCAGAACGGCTTCTTTTTCAACCTTCACCAGATTCTGCCGTTCTGCCTCGCCGAGACCCAACCAAAAGTCTTTGATGCGTTCCCGCTCCTCCGTAGAACTCGTGCTCCAAATTTTATTCTTAACAGGAGGAGTCGTGCCTGTTGCATTAGATCTAGTTTTATGTGGACCTGATGCATTTGAGGAAGGCGGCGATGGGTGGTGATGAGGAGGATTATGAGAATATGGCGAAGAAAGAGGTTGCTTTGAAGCAGCACGCGCGGATCGGGTGGTTGTGGCGGGGTTAGGATTCGCAGGAGGGGTGGAATAAGACATTGGTTGCTTCCCTGCAGCACGAGAGCTCGGCGGAGGAGCTCGAGTCGACGGCGGCATGGCGTTGGTGGTGACAGAGACAGGCGCTGGAGAATTGGTCGGTGCAGGCACGGTAACGGCCGGCGACACGGCTGTTTCCGGTGGCTGCCCCGAAGTCTTGTGACTTCTATTTTTCTTGTTATTACCCCCTGCAATGGCTTGTTTTGCGCCATTCAGTGTCGAAGTATCATAGCTTAGTTTGTCAGCAATATAAGATCGTGGACCGTTTACTTCCAACACCTCATTCTCTTCTTCGTCAACCTCGTCGTCGAACTCGTCCTCTTGTTCATCTTCGCTGAGGTAGTCTTCTTCTACATAATAATAATGATCTTGATCATTGCACCCTCCAAATTTATTCAAGGAATGCGTACCACGGTGGAGTGGCGGACTATGAGATGGTAAGTACGCAGCTGTCGCCTGTTCCATCACAGCATTGAAACGTGAACGTGAGAATAGAGACGGATCGAGTGGAAGTGAAGGTAAGGGATAAGCTCCAGGTGGATATCCGGGCGCGCTTTTCGTTGGGCTGTTTTCATTGTTGACACCGGACGATTGAACCATCTGTTGAGCAATAGTATACATAGCCTTTGCCTTTGCCTTCTCGTTACCAGGAGAAGTGGTTTGAGAGCAAGTATTCCGTACAAAATTTCGTATGTGAGCAGGGAGCGATGCCCAATAATCATCGTCATCGGCTATACCGCCTTGCGGGTCTGCGTCCATTCTGCGACAAAGATCGTCTGCGGCGGCGATGAGTTCAGCTTGTGCGGCAGCAGTCGGATTTGATTTAGCGGCCGCTGCTGCAGAAGCAGAAAGAGAAGCAGTTGCGGAAAGATGTACCGATTCCAGTTCTGGGGACAAGCCAGTACTACGCATCGATGGGGGACGAACAAACACAGTGGATTCCAAAGGGGGGATGTCCTCTTCTTCATCTTGTTCTAGTTTGTAGTTATCTTCCGACTCGTGGGGAATCTGTTTGGTGCTACCCTTCTTCTTTTTCTTCCTCTTGCCATTAGCTTCAGACGAGTTGTGCAGTATATGAGCTGGGGGTGGTACTGCCGAAGTTTGCATGAGGAGAGATCGAGCAGGCTCCTTTGCCTTGGAGGTATGTTTTGCGGGCATTGTAGAGCAAAAATAAAGCAGAGATATCGTCCAGAAAAGGGAGAGCGGAGTGAGCAGCTGTGAGTTCAAGTATTACCTTGAAGCAGGATTCCCAATGCGACCTGGGGAAGATTGGCTTGTACAATGAGATCCTAGATGAACGAATGTTGTAGTTGTCTTCTTCCAGGCCAGCCTTTGCGAGGAGATCATTTACTTATTTACGTAATCAGCCGCTTTACGAGTTTCCGGGGTCTTCGTTAACACCTTCCGCTTTGGCTACGGTCCGAGAGCCCCAACCATCACTCTTCTCTTGACCTCCCTTGGTCGTTCTGCCCAACTTCCGGCTCTTTCGCTGGCACGCACGACGATGAATTCCGCAGCACCCCTTGGAATCATCTAGCTGTTAGGATCACTCTTCGATCCTCATTGCCTGCCCAAACAGCGAGCCCGGTCTATTCTGATGGAGCTGTCTGCTCCAGCATCGGCCACGAATCCTTCTCTTCAGTCGCTAATCGTGTTTCCAGATCCTGCATTCCGACCCCCTGCTTCAATAGACATATTATTCCTTCACATGGACGTCGTGGTGGACATGAGAGACGTGACCCAAATACAATATCAACTTGGGAGTCAGTCAGAATACTCTACCTAACGTCCGTACGTCGGCACTGTGGATTCCCGGCTTCTGTTGGAACACCAAATGTGCTGAATTTATGGAGCTGTAGATGCTGTTTCCCCGGGCCGATCCAGTACTTGCTGGCATGACTTCGGATTATTGTGGAAACGGTCGACCTGTATAACCGACGCAGATTCGTCAACCAGAAAGCTCCGTAGGAATGAAATCAACCAATATCAGTTCCTGTACTTGCAAGAATAATGTTCTCCATGCATGATTTCGATCTCAAGGCCCAATGCCACTTATATTGTCAGTAAAGCAAGAGCCCTGCGTGCTGGGTACAATCTTCGGCGTATCTATAGGAAAATAAGATGATTCTATGGTCGCCTAAAACGCATGGTTTGCGTACGGATCGTCTGAGAGAGTGTAGAGATTGGAATCGTTGGATCGTACATAGGTAGAGATGCCTTCACCCAATGCCAGCGAGCATGCCACCTGAAATAACAATTCTGAGCTTCTTTATGGTTATGCTGTGCTGTGGACGGGTTTGTGCTGGATAGAACTCAGCCGACAAGTGAGATCATGTGGTGATCGCGGAGAGTGAACCGGTTTGGATCAATCCATGTGGATCGAAGCCATACCCTGACTCGGGGAAGCATGTACTACTTAAAAGCACGGGTTGCTTTACACCACTCAGGATATTCTGAGGATGTCTTCGCTTTCGGGACTCAGAGTGCTCGTAGCTTTATCTTTTCTGCACCTATCTTTGGGCCAAACATGGTGCGGTTCTCTCTCTTTCATCCAGACTCGACTACTAGTGGTAGATGCCAGCTAAACTCGATCGCAGGTGCGGCAGACACTACATGCAGGGATCGAGCATCCTTCTACCAGGTGGCCAATTCCCTACCTCAAGCACATCTGACAAGTCTTTGCTTGCCTTCCGTTGCGCACCTATCTTCAAGCCTTACCTTGAAGAAGACGTCACTGCCGGTGTAATCATCGACGCACCCGTTACCTATACCCAAATCAGCGGTGCCCAACCCATCGCTCTTTCTGACAACTCCAACACTCTCGACGTTGTTATCAGCGTTGGAGATACTCACCTGGCCGATGCTTCCGTCCCTCTGAACGCTAGTAAATTCGAGATACCGTTTCCGCTGCATCCCTTGACCGCTCAGAAGGCAGCTTACAACATTTCTTGTACCGCGACTTACTCAAAAAAACAGGTTTTCAGCACTTCAGCAAAGCTGTTGTACTTGCCCGACCCTCCCATGGGCGGTTCGGTCACAAAGATGGACTCACGTACAGGTGCTTTACTGAATAAAGCGGTGGGGGAGAAAAGTTATACCCCTGTATTCTCCTTGGGTTTCTATACCTCCTTTGATGGTTATTTGGCGGCAAATTTGTCGATATTAGATGATTTAAAAGAGAGAGGGTATGTGTATCTATACTACCAACCGATCTTGGCTCACCTGAACGCTTCAACAGCATAAACATTGTGTGTAGACCCGTTTAACTCGCATATTATGACTTTGACGATATTTCTAGGTACACCCTGTACCTACTTTTGGTAACCTTACCGCCTTGAATTTGGTTTTGGATCGCATGGACGAACTTGGATTATACTTGATGTACGACATGAGGGGGTATGTGTTATGTCTACCGGAATCCACTCCACATCTCATCATAGACCGCTAGAACATACACCAATTTGACATCCGTCGCTGAACAAGTAGCGTCCATAAAGTCTCGCAAGAGTTTGCTCACTTTCTACACGGGTGATGAACCGGATGGTTGGGGTGACCCGCTCAATGCGACGTCCCTGGCTTATAACGAAATTTATTCTCTCGACGGATATCACCCCGTTTCTCTCGTGCTCAATTGCGAGGACTACTTTTTCGAATCGTATGCTGCAGGCGCTGATATAGTCCTCCAAGACACCTACATGATCGGTATCAACGCAACGTACTCTGTGGTTTGGAATACTCCCTGCACGATCGACTTCGGAGATTGCGGATGTGATTACTGTAAAGGCGAGTTTGAGGATATATCTACAAGGATGGACGTTTTCAAAGAGAGATTATGGACCTTGGGATGGGACCGAACCAAAGCTGTCTGGACTGTCCCTCAGGCATTTGGAGCTGATACATACTGGAGTCGAATCCCCACAGGTCAGGAATGGATCGTACAGACCCTCCTAGCAATCAACCATGGTGGTTTAGGCAAGTTCTTTTTACCCAGTTTAATCTGGGTCTTATTAATATATTTATCTTCTCCCTCTCGCGTTGCAGGTGTAATTCCTTGGAACGATCCAACGACTGCGGAAATTAAAGATGCCGCTACACTCTTCGCGAAATCACTACTTCCATCTCTCGTCAAGTTCGTCCTCGACCCGAAGGTTACTTTCTCTTCCTACATCTGGAACCGAGTAGATGTAGGCCTGTGGACGCTAGGATCGGAGACGCTCGTAGTTGCGACGAACCTGAACTACTTCCAGGCGAAACTTTCGCTTGCCAGTTTGCCTGTGAAAGGCGAAGGCCATGTGAAGCAGATTATGGATAGTGGTGCAACTCTTTCCGGCTCGGACACGGTCGTGTTAGAGTCGGTTGGTTCTGGTGCGTTCATTTTGTCGAGGGACAACCATTAAAAGATAGTGCATGTCGTTGATCTGTGAATTCGATTATATAACTTTACCTCGTCATGTAATCCCACAGAATCTTTCCAACCAGATTGAAACTAAGACATATCTTCACAATGAAGTACTATGATCGGACTAGGTCTGTGGACGTCACAACAACTGCTGGTTGTCGCAGAGCGTTCTTGACGTATATGGCGTTTATTTGGACAATGGGGTCGTTCAAGAGTCGTTGCCAATTTAATATGCCAAACAAACGTTGCCGGCCTCCGAACTCACCCTAACGCTAGTTCTAGTAGTAGCCTAGTAGTAGTACACCTGAAGTTCGTACTTGGCCAATACGTTCATCATTTTCTAGAATCAGAGCCTGTCTAAAGATGGCCGCATAGAGATTCGCTACGCCATTTCTTCTTCTTGGACCTGGCCTTAATGCGCTAATTATCATCTTCGTTCCCTTCTACGATCTTAATAACGCGGATCGCCGGTAAGGGTTGACGAAATCAAGAGATGAGCAGAACGGGTACGTCTGTGTTAGTACTGGTCTGGTGGAAACCCTCGACCTTCGCCCTCTTCTTTATGGTTAACTCCGTTGGACGCTTGATAACATACATGATTTCTTGGTACCAAATAACGCAACTCAGGTGGCCTTCGTGACGCTAAGAACAATCGTCTCGTCTTCTAGGTTTCACGTAATAGACCAGGATTTGCATCGGTCAAGCACAATAAAGAAGCTTCTTAATTATGATCTCAATTCAGGCGTATCGGAAAGGTGGAATGGGCTAGGAGCTGGTGCTATCTGCGTCCTCTGTATTCGCCACGAAGCATAAAACATATTGTACTACTTCATGATCGTGTTCTGTGGTTTCATTAATAATTGACCTTCTTCATGATTTCAGGTTGAGAGTCAATGTCGTTGGCCCAGGAAAGTTAGACAACATCGTTAACACCCACAACTCCAGTGGGAGAAACAATGTGTGGGCCGGGCCGGTTGACGCTGGCAATGTTTCCGGATACTGGGTCACGGAGGTATTGAAATCACACCTAGTAGTTGAAATCGATTTTTATGAATTTAAGTCACAACATTTTTGCACCGGAAATTCACGGGATTCATTCTAGTGGGTCTCTAGTATACATATCTAATTCAGCTAAGGTATACCGTGGTAGGAAGATATTGCGAAATGGTAACCGGGATCACATATCATCGATTTCAACTGAAAACAGAGACTACAGGTCTTAAACTGTACAGAAAATGCCCGGAAAAATTTAGACATCATCTTGGTATCTATTATATTGTACTTACGCCTTCACTTGGTAACTGCAAGGGGATGTTCTCATGCAGTGCACGATAAAAGGTGTTTTCAGCATTTGGTCACGATGGGTCACGATTATTTTCAAGCTCCGCTAACGGCATTACACTCGAAGAACTGCCAGTGGGCAGGAGACGAGCGACAGTTGGACTCAAAACTACGTGTATAAGCGGTGCTTAAATCGGGTGCACATTTGTCACGCTCAGCACTATCTCATCCACTGCATGAGCACATCACCTTGCAGTTACCAAGTGAAGGCACAAGTACAATATAATAGATACCAAGATGATGTCTGAATTTTTCCGGGCATTTTCTGTACAGTTTAAGACCTGTAGTCTCTGTTTTCAGTTGAAATCAATGATATGTGATCCCAGTTACCATTTCGCAATATCTTCCTACCACGGTATACCTTAGCTGAATTATATGTGTGTATTAGAGACCTACTAGAATGAATTCCGTGAATTTCCGGTGCAAAAATGTTGTGACTTAAATTCATAAAAATCGATTTCAACTACTAGGTGAGATTTCAATACCTCCGTGACCCATATGTGAACTCTTTCCTGATGGGCTGAACTTATTATCCCTGATATGTAAGTGACAGGAGCGTCGTTGACTAATAATGTTCTCTCTTGGTTCTCTCCTGTTACTTTACTGTCGGGTTGTATACGCATTTTGAGAACATTCCCCATGTTCCGTTCACTTTTCTCGATTTGTGGGGTGAAGCAACGGCCTCATCGACGCGATAATAATACCACTGGCACACAACAACCACCCCAACGACCATTAGCACCCTCCGCAAGTACATCGCAGCTCTTAACGCAAGGCCTACGCCAGGCTTTTCCTGATGCAAATCCTCCTCGTCCTGGGTTCTTCGCAGGAGCTAGTCATGTTGACGCTAGTTATGGAGTCTTTACCGATATCGCAGGGGATCTGAATATCAAAGTCGAGGCGCAGGTATGCTCAAAACTTTTGGAGGAGTACAGACATGGCTAACTTTGGTTTTGGAACAGGATAACGGTATTGCTCATTTCCATTGATATTTTGCTCATCTGACTGTCCTCAAACCAGACCTCTTCTTTCTCGAGAAATTACCTCATGCCAAGGCTGTTGGATACCAGTATGTCAACCATGAAGAGTGTCTGACAGGCACGCGAAGGGCAGAATTGCAGCGCATCGAAGACTGGGAGGCGGACTACACGGATAAACGCGTTTATTGGCTGAACGGTATTGCGGGTAGCGGTAAATCTACAATCTCAAAAACATTCGCCCAACGTTCTTCGACAATGAGCCGACTTGGAGCCAGTTTCTTCTGCTCCCGTGACTTTGACGACAGACGCAATATCAACCTTATCTTCCCTACCCTCGCATATAATCTCGCGTTCCAGTATCCCGAGTTCAAAGCCGCCTTAATTCCAATTATCAGCTCCAGTCCAAACATAGGACACGCGTTACCAGCCACTCAGCTCGAGTGTCTCCTAGTACGACCCTTGAAGTCGACTGGGTTACATACTACTATTATTATAGATGCCTTAGATGAGTGTGAAGATCACCAACCGGCTTCAGCGATTCTGTCACTTTTGGCTCAACACGTCAATTCGCTCCCTTCCGTCAAATTCTTCATCACCGGCAGGCCTGAACCACCAATTAGGTCTGGGTTCCGTCTCGCACTATTACGACCCTACACGGAAGTATTTGTACTACACGATGTAGATCAGGTATCCGTGGATCTAGACATAGAGTTATATCTCCGGGGTCGTCTATCGAAAATTGTTGCAGAGAGGAGTGACTGCGACTTGACTACACCATGGCCGACAGATAAGGATATTGCCACGATGGTCCAGAAATCCTCTAGTCTCTTTATCGTGGCATTCGTCATCACCGAGTTTATCGCATCTCGGCATCACAAACCTCAGAAGCGTCTAGAAATAATCATCAGTAATCCGGACAGCACCGTCCTGGAAGGGAAATCGGGGATCGATGGGACATATCAGAAAGTTTTCCTTCAGAGCTTTGAGGATGTTGATGTAGATGATGATGACTTCCTGGACGAGTTACGACTGGTTGTTGCCTCGGTCGTTCTGGCATTCAACCCTCTGTCATGTGCGAACTTGGCGACGATACTGAATATACCACGGGCTAGTGTACGAAGTGCCATTCGTTCACTCCACTCAGTCCTTAAAGTTCCCGTGTCCGATTCACAGCCACTACTCATATGTCACAAATCCCTTGCCGATTTTATCACTGATGTCAATAGATGCACGGAAAAACGATTCTACGTTGACCCTTTCATTTACCATCTAAAGCTGGGGACACTCTGTCTGGAATTGATGAACAAGTCATTGAAGAGGAACATGTGCGATCTACCTCCATATGTCATGAACGACGACATCTCTGACCTTGGCGAGCGCCGAGAGAGGTATATTGGTGGCGGGTTGGAATATGCATGCAGGTATTGGGCAAGGCATCTACACTTTGCTTCCAAGGATGGTAAAGAGGTCGAGCGAATCGTCAGATTACTGGAACACTTTTTCGAAAAGCACTTATTGTCGTGGCTTGAGGTTCTCAGCATCGTAGGTGATATGAGCCGCGCTGTTTACTCCCTTCGTGATGTGAAAGCGTGGTTGGTTGATGTGAGTCTATCCAAGTTAATTTCGCCTTCGTTTATTGATTATCTATGTGCAGATTGGCTCGCAAGATGAAAGTCTGTTGAATATGATCAAAGATGGGGAAAGATTTATCCTCCGGTTCTTCGATGTCATTGGAGCTTCTGCATGTCACATTTACCATTCGGCATTACCATGGTGTCCAGCATCCTCTCTTGTGCGAGCTTCATATCGACACCACATTTCGACCGACGTGAAATTGTTGAATGCAATCGACGACACTTGGAATGCTTGTACTAGAGCAATGCCGATTCAATCCACCACTAGGTCAATAGCATTTTCACACAAGGATGACTTGATTGCAGTCGGTGAAGACAATTGTGTGGAGATATTTGAAGCTGCGACAGGGCGCTGTCGAGCTACATTGACTGGGAATAGTTATACCGGCTCTCTTGCATTCTTCCCTGACGACACACTCCTAGTGAATGGATGTCATGACGGCACGCTCAATATTTGGGATTTGCAGACCGGCAGCCTTGTCAGGACTTTACCAGGACACACGGACGACATCAGATCACTCGCATTCTCTCCGTGCGGGACCATGATTGCATCTGCTTCAGAAGACCATACAATTCGGATTTGGAACTTATCCTCATATGACTGCCGATGTGTCCTGGAGGGTCATTCGCATTGGGTCACTGTCGTTTGTTGGTCAACCAAAGAAAATGAGGTTATATCAGGATCTCTGGATGGGACGATCAGGGTGTGGGACATTTCCGAGATAAAATGTCTGAAGACTTTTTCTGGACATACCGACCAGGTGTGGTCTGCTGCCACATCACCAGATTCATCATCTATTGCTGTAGGATGGCATGGGATGGTGAAAATCATCAATGCAAGGGACGGTGCTGTTCTACAAACAATCCCAACAGATCATAGCCTCGAGTCGATTCGATTTACGGATCAGGATCAGCTCATATGTGTAACCCAGCGGACTTTCGAAATTTGGGATCTTGCCAAGAACGCCAATGCGTTGATGTTCGAATACCACGGATATAAAACTGCGATCTCATCAAACGGGACTTGTATCGCGTCGGGTAGCAGTGACTATACCAAAGTTGTGAATGTTTGGCAAATCGATGGTAGGAGAAGCCATGGCGTAGCCAGTCCGAATCATCACTCTTCAGGGGTGACTTCTGTCGCCTTCTCGGGAGATGGAAAGTTGATAGCCTCGGGGGCCGACTCCGACGACAACACCGTCAAGCTGTGGGATCCAGCCACAGGCCTGTGCTTGGAGACGTTCCACGATCACACCTACTGTAGTTTATTAGTCACATTCTCACCAGACTCTGCACTTTGCGCATCTGAACAATTCGGTGCCATATATGTGTGGGATGTTCATTCACGCAGTCTGGTTTCTATCCTAAAAAAGCGTGTACAATCTGTGGGCGTCAACAGATTCTCTCTTGATGGTCATCTTCTGGTGTCTCTTTGCTCGTCGATTGCTAAGCAGTCCGAGGACAGTGTCATATTGTGGGAGGTGGCTACAGGAAGATGTCTCGCTTGGATGGATGTGGATGGTCAGTTTCTTGATGTTGTGTTTGGTGTCGATGGCACCAGCATCATTTTGAAAAAGGACGACTCCTCGGCGACGAAATGGGAAATATCCCCCGCTCCCACTTCCACTCAGAAGTCATTCACGGACAACCAGTCCTCCGATGCCGATGAGCCTCCCGCCGACGACAACCTGCCAATGATATTTGTCCCCACACCCTTGACACAGCTATCTGTATTCCCTAGTGTAACCCCGCCGCATCAGTATCATCACGAACAGTCGAGCGAGTGGATTCTGGATGAGCAGAAGAGACGGGTATGTTGGGTACTGCCTGACCTGAGAGGTGCAAAAAGTGATTGTCATGGGAAAAGGGTCGTTTTCGGATCTATTACTGGAAGAGTTACGATTGTCGATTTTTCGGATGTATGACGTTGAGCTAGTTGAACTTTCTCGATTATCTATTCGACAGTAATTGGTATTAGTAGAATGTTACTTGTCACTGTCGAACTGGTGAAACTCGCTGGGACTTATCCTGCCGCGTAAACCTGGATGTGGATCGCAGCTCATATTTAATACACGTCTCGCCGTTCCCGTCTTGCTGGCCAAAGTTAAGACTATGGGTCCGGGGCACGAAGTACGGTGCAGGGACAGTTCAGGAAGGTGTTCTACCAGCGCTTGGGCGGTTATTTCAGTAACTTCCGGGGCCGAAGAAGCACGGTTGCTCGTATGCGATGAAATGAACTTTCAGGCTGCGCCGACCATTACCTCAGTTGTTTTCCTGGTGCCTTCGATGGGCCCCGTTCCACGATCTCAACAAGGATTTGTAGGACTGCTGGCAAAATTATGGGTTCAGTTTCGTCGAGGAAGGGTCGAAGAAACTGAGAGATAAGCAGAATGAGTATGTCTATATGATGTTACTGGTTTGGCGGAAACCCTCAAGCGTCTTTTTTTCTCTTATAGCCTGTTTGCACTGTCATTGGATGTTCGAGAACCAGTGCATGGTTTCTTGGGGCCAAATAACGCGACTCAAGTGGACGCTAAGAACAATCGTCTCGTTTTCTAGGTTTCACGTAATTTGTAGACCCGCGTTTGTGTCTGTCAAGCACAGAAAAAAGGAAATTATGAACTTCGCTCAAGAGATTGGAAAGATAAAGATTAGGCTGCCAAGAGCTGGTCCGTTGTGGATACAGTCAGCGTCCTATGCCATATATTCACTGCGATTCATCAGCACTTTGTGGTTTTTATCCTATCTAGGTTGTTCAATGTCGTTGGCCGAACACACAACAACTCCTTGACTGGTTGGGTCTGAGCGTTGCCACGAATATGTTCTGCCATGATGAACTCATCCACCTAGTTCAGTGTTGATGGGACGTTCTCCGCATGAGTCATACTGTACCTCCTCTTGTTCCGTCAAAGACAGCAAGCGTGCTTCTCGGCGTCATGGATAACATTGACCGACTACACCTTGACATGGCAGAAGTGCAGGATAACCTTCTGGCAGCTAAGGCTCATCGCGTGGAGCAAATTAACAAACACCGAGAACGGTCTGAGAGAGTTGGAGTCAAGTTGTGCGGAATGCGAGGGTTCGTCAGGAAATCATGACTCGGATGGAAGTAATGATTCAGATAGAGGCCATTCGGGTCCGCCTACCAGTGAACGGGGTATACGAGCCAAGAAACGGCGCAGAACGTGTGGGCAAATCGTGCCCAATCTAGACCGCAACTGAGGACAATGAACGATACTCTTGATGATTTTGTTGCATAAGCTAGAATCCAAGGGATCGCAACGACGTCATTGCGTCATCACGTGTCACTACAAAACACTATCACATGTTTTGTATTTTTTTTTTTTTTTTTTTTTTTAAATCAGCATT
>QLOR01000837.1:6819-37175 GCA_003313825.1 Sarcodon aspratus
GGATGGTGTAGATGTATGGATGAATGAGTGGATATAAAAAAATGGAACGCAAGAAACGATGCGGTGAACGACGAAAACAATGAGGTGTCGAGGATCAGAGGAATTCGAGGGGGGACTCGGAGCTTGAGGGGGTTCGTTGTGTGGGTAGCCTGGCGCGGTGGAGGCTTTCTCCTATACAGTTGTATTAATAATTATTTTCACATGTACAGAATAGGAAAACCGTTTTCACACAACGGTGAAGGCTTACAGTTGTATTAATAATTATTTTCAATTATTTTCACAGGTCACAAAATAGGAAGGTCGTTCTCACGCAAAAGGTCCAGAATAGGAAAGTAGTTCTCACGCAACAGGTCGCTTGGTGGGAGCTTGCACATTTCAACGCGACAGAACCCTCCCTCTTACTTACGTAAGAGAGTCGGGGAATACAAGTTGTAGTACTGGCCACAGACCCAGCTTGCTTTGCACTGAACCTCTCTTGCGTGTGCAGGCTTGCGACGAGGAATACCTGTCTTTCATCAACTTGCCGAGCCTTCTAGAACTCGTCTAGACTATTCTTGGCTTATTCAAACTGAAGCTACTCTAACGCCAAATTTCGTCGATTTTCTGTTCAGATTCATAGGAGCTGTGTGCATCGGCATCTGTTGCAGCAGAGGAATTTAGAGATAAGTGAGTGGTAAAAACGCACAATGAGACGTCTACGACACGATCTACAAGGATCTTCGAGCAAATGTTCAGGTCGTCAATACGAGGAGTTCTTGACACAGGTGTTTCCAGTTGACCGGACTATCATAGACGGGTCTATGGTGCAATGGTCTCAGAAGGCATATACCACGAGTCCGAAACTGCGTGAAGGAAAGTGTCCGCGAAAAGACTTCCAGACTCGGAGGCGGCAACACTGCAGTCCCAGAGTGAACCCGTTACAGGAAGCTGGCGAAAGCTTGTCTCATCTCACAGAACGGACTGGTCACGAGTCTACATCTCCAAGCATCGTCAGGTTGCCAGGTAACAAGAAACGAAGCAAGTAAATTGCGGGGTTAGAGCTTCTGGCATTGTTTTCCTTGTGTTCGAACATTCATGAAATAATCATTGCTTCCACCTGACAATGTAAAACTATTAGTGATCGTACTGTGAATAACATTTTCTTTTAGCCCGAAAGGCTAACTGACCATAACTGTCAACATATGTATGGTGCACCACTCCAATACACTGCAGATCTAATGAATGCATGGAAAAACAAGGGGCGGGATTGTATACATAAGAACAGATAACCGACAGACTCTCTTCCAAGATCACATCAAAACTCTCGTCAAGCATGTACGTCAGCAAAATCAAGGATCGTCAGCTTTCCATAATCAGAGCCCAAAGCGACCTTCGACTCGGAACAATCAAAGCGATAACCCCTACGCTCCGGAGGAAGCCAACACACTCTTCTCCCGCCTCGGTTAAGAATCCACTCTCGGTCGCCCGAGATGCGGTATGGTTGCTCCAGAGTAACCTGTTCTGTCCCTAGACAGCGCAGTCCTGGGGGAGACAGACAAATCTCCCACCTTTCCACAGATGAACTACCATAGTCGGAAGCAATCATCTCAGAACCGTCTGGAGTGAACCGCATGAAGGGAAGAAAGGTGGTAACTGTTGCCGTTCCATTGAGACCAGGGTCACGGTAATCCCAAAGGCGCAACTGCTCATCCATATAGTGTGATACCACAAGAGAGGCGGTAGGAGACAGTGCAATGGCATATGCACCGTTGCTCTCCGGACCCGGGAAAGTCTCCAGACACTGGCCCCTATTGGCATCCCAAATCATAATTGTCTCGTCCACCGATCCAGATATTATCTTCTGCCCGTCCGCTGATATGCAGGTGGATATGATCATGTTGCTGGAATTGTCATGGTCATGAGAGGCCTCGCCACAACATTGCCAAAGCTTGATGTTACCGTCCCGAGATGCGGAAGCAATGGTGGATCCGTCGGGTGAAAATACAGCTGATGAAACCATACTCTCATAGCCCTTGAACATGGTTTGCGTGTCTTGTTGTTGCAGATCAATAACGTGGATCACTTGTCCAGCTGCGTGTACTATATAGTCTCCTTTAGGAGAAAAGGAGACCGAGTATACAGGCTCGGAGACCAGAATTGTGTTCAGACGGTCGAATGTCTTGGCGTCGTAGATTATGATGCTGTCAACATGTGATGCGGAGGCAAAGACACGCCCGTCTGGCGATGATGCCAACGACGACACCGAGAAAGGGTGATCGTGAATGATCTTCACGCATGTCTTCGTCAAAACATCCCATACCATAACTCTCCCGTTTTCCAACCCAGACACAATATGGTCACCGTTCCCATACCAACATATTGATCTAACACAATCGCTGGATTTTGGGATCGTTTCGCAGTGTCCTGAAAGTAAACTCCAAATCTTCACGGTTCCATCATGTGCACCAGAGGCGACCGCATCTCCACTGGGTGAAAACGCGACCGAGGTGATCATATCAGTGTGCCCTTCGAGCGTACAAACAAGCTCGGTAGTCTGTAGGTCCCAAACTTTAACGGCACTCTCGGAAGCGGACACAAGAAGTGTATCATGAGGGGATATTGCAACGCAATTTGCAGATTCATGTATCATCTTCAAACACGACCCTGTTGCCGCTTCGTAGATTTGTAACTTCTTCGACCCAGCACTGATAATCAATCTACCGTCATGAGAAAATACCACACAATTCTTGTTGTCTCCCGTGTTGATTGTCCTGGAACATTGATCCCAAGAAGGGTCAAGCCCTTTCACCACTTTTACTTTCGTAGTCGCCTCGTCGGCATATAGTTGTCGAAGAGGAGAAAACACCGGGCACCATGGCAAAGCGGCGTCGTATATATACGCTGCAGATTCTCCGATATGGTCGTAAAACTTCAAGACAAATCGGTGACAGTCGATGACAGAATCGAGCAAGTCTTCGTTGTCGACTTTTGCCTATAAAATCCAGATGCTTAGACCCGGATTGAAAATTTGAAATAGGAACAGAACAACTCTCTCACGTTGACCAACCACCATTTTATATCGTTAAGAGAGTGGACTGCCGTACGCAGATCACCGACGGCGCTCAGTACTTCGAGCCATTGCAAAAGTCGTCTTTCAACGAAGACTTTCAACAACTCGATAATGCGATCAACCTCTTCACCAACGATCGGCGCCAACCGAATATGTCTTCCAAAAAATCGACATGCATACTCCAATGCGTCGCCGATGCACTCCTGTCGAAGCCTAGGGAGATCCTCCACTTCCTTATTCAGGGTTTGTTCTGGAATTGAGCATATGTTCTTCTTCAGAGCCTTCATCATCAACTCCAAACATCGAATTCCTATCACGGCATGTTGAGCGGAGCGGTCAATATGAAATCTGTTGTCGTCACATCGGCTTTGATCCGTGAGGAAATCAGGGAAAGACTGGTGTGCTGCGGTGATGAGATCTGATTCTGCTTCTGGGATTATAAGAACGGAGTGTAGATGTCGAAGGACTCTCAATAAGTAATTGGATTTCTTATCCAGTAATTTCGCCAGACTCGCGCGGGAAACAGGATTGAATACTAGAAGGATGCATCCAACGACGAATTTGAAATCAGAGAAGATATTCGGATCACCATCTCCCGATTCAACAAATTCGCGCGTCAAGATTTGCACGTATAACTGATCTATCCCTAATTTTCCTGTAAGAAATGTACCAACCATACTGATGATAATGTCGAGGCGCTCGTCCGGCTCATGATCGCGCGAGGTGATATATTTGAGAATAGTTGATGCGTAGATAAAGAGGCCGCCCGAGTTTTTGACTAGACTTGAAACCTGAACTGCTGCTGGCCAAGGATCCGGTGGTATGAAATCTTCTCTATTCTCTACTTCTTTTGGTAAACGAGTTCGGAAGAACAACCCCATGTCTCTATCGATGGTTGCCTGATCCACATTATGAAGTTGAAACCGTCGCGTCAGCTTATCCAGCTTTGGCCGTCGAAATGCTGCCCGAATCTGGTCCACAGGCCTGCTAGTGATGAAGAACCTGACAGAATCCATGGATTCTAACTGCGTCGCCAAGACCGACAGGACTGCAGATTCCGCTCGACGATCCTCGCATTCGTCTAAAGCATCTATTACAAAGACGATGGGCAGTCTTGTCGAGTTTAGGGGATCGGCTTTCAAGTTCTTGACCAGATGCTGCAGTGGGTCGATGAGGACTTTCTTCAACTGATACGGTAGAGACTCGTGTCCCACTTTCGGGTTGTCCTTGATAACCTTCGCGATGATAGGTCTAAATTCATGAAACTGGGTTGCAAGTTCGAAAGCGAGGGTAGTGAATATGAGGTCGATGTTGCTTCTATCCGCAACTCCATGCGAACAGAAGAAGCTTGCCCCTAGGCGTCCCTCGGCAAACGCACGTTCAGCGAAGCTTTGAGCAACAGTAGTTTTCCCTACTCCAGCTAACCCGCCAAGCCAAAACACGGGATGTTCGTGCTCGTCAATGGCCCAATTTTCGATCTCATACAAAAGTTCCACCCTGGTGCCTTTCAAGCATGGTTCTCGGTTTCCAGAGCGGTACCCGGCATCCTTGGCGCATGGTAGCTCACGAAGCAGGTTGACATAATCTGTTAACACCAGTCAAAAATATTCCACGTTGTGGCATTGAATGCGGCGCACCTGATTCCTGTAACAATCTCCATAAGTCGAATGCTTTGTTTTGATTAGGAATGGCATAGACGTACAACTTGCTCTCGATTCATGGAATACATGTCAGAGTTCATCTCGTACAAGTCTTTCTGTAGAGACGTCTGTTATCACTGTCAGTCCAATTTAGACACCTTCAAACGTCGTATACAGTACCTGATACGTCATGGTCGCCTCCCGGATATCCTCTACGAGATCAATTATCTCGCCCTTCTGGTCTGCATTGTTCAAAAATTGAATAAGAACATGTGGCTGTGACAGTTCTGCGAGTTTTTGGCGGACCCCACCGAGCGTCCTACGCATTCGATGATCAGACTTGGGGTATATATGCTAGTCCAAGTTCAAATTTACCAACTTTCTGAACTCGCGTCTCCTCGACATCTCCCTCTCAGCATACTCGTGAGCAGGTGGTAACCCGTTAGTTTCGTCGCCGGAAGTGTCCATCAATAAATCCATTAGTACCTTTACTTTTGGCACCAATTCTTCGATCTTATTTCTGTTGTCGATGGTTTGCTGTATCACACAAACGTATTCAAATTAAAATCGACATCAAGGGGAAGCAAACCACCAGACTCACATCGTAATTGTTAAGCAGGACAGAGAGCATCCCAACAGCGCTTTTGAGAGGAGCGAAAGAATTCGCGGCCTCCGAGGTGAGATCTAGACCTATTTTGAACGTACTGTAAGCCACCTTTGGCCACTGTGAAGACTTCTTTTCGCCAAGAGCGGGCGGCGATGACTCGTGATCGCTCGAGATCGGTTCCGCCTCAACCCTGTTACTGACAACTGGTGGCAGTGGTTCTTCTTGCGGATGAACGGTTGCCGCAGCCTCGTTGCGGGCATGATCAATGCCAGCTCGTTGTGACTGTAGCCCAGGTCGTGTTGCGTCGTCTTCTTCCTGAGGGTGTAGTAGTAACGAATCACGACCATTGGACGATGCGGGGAGTTGATGATCGATGGGCTGTTGACTCGGAGTGCCATGTTCTGCAGGGAGAAGAGCATTCGATGCGCTACCGGTATCAAGTGCAGGAGTCGACTTAGTTTTCCGGCGTCGTTTGAGACGGCTCAACCATTGAGGCATGATAGCTGTGAGCGAGGAAACGAAAGGGCACGGAGAGGCAGACGTCACTACTGCCGAGTCGAGGACCAGCTATGTAGTCAACAATCCACCTGCCAGCGTTAGCACGACATCGGGACTGATCCAGAATACAGCTTCAAGTACAGGTATTCAGCAGCCTGTCTTTTAAATAATGTTGGACGCTCTTCTCTTTGGACTCAACATTTTGGGATCCCTCTGCCTCGGTGTCACACATCGTAATTATCCAAAAAATGTTCCTTCGACCTGAGCCCTATATAATCGCACTAAAGAAAAGTAACAGAGTACATACTTACACCATCTCGGAAGTAGATAAGATGTCACGCGAAAAATCATCAACAACCACACAGTTCCCCCACCCGTCCTTGCCAGCTTCTCCATCCAACCAATCATTCCTTCTTCTCAGCAGCCCTCTTCTTATCACCCTGCTCCTTCCTAAACATAGCAATCTCCTTTCCAATCTCGTTCTGCAGCTTTTTGTGCAACGCAGGTCTGTACCCGCCCCAGAACAACAGCTCCAGGTGGACGAAAAACGGTGCCAGCACAACGGCTGCAAAACGCAATCATCATGTTTACAATAAGTACCATAACAGAAAGAGTAAAAAATAATATATCGTACCTCCGACAATGTTATCCAACAAAGCAGGCGCACGTCCCTCGTGCACACCATGCCCAATGAATTGTGCAACCCACGCAATCGCGTGGAACACCGCCGCAATTTCCAATGACGAGGCTTGTGCACTGAACGCCGTAGCGGTAAGGAGTGAGAGCGTCATTTGGGGCAAGTAGATCAGCTGCAACAACAAAAACACATGAGCATCCGAACAATCAATCCAAATGAAGGGAACCGAGAGAACACGGAAGAGGCCAAATAATATAAACACGCACAGCAGCAACCGGCTCAAGGGCGAAATAATACAACTGATAAGTGATCGCCATGACTGCAGCCCAGTTGAACTCAAACACAAGATACGGCGCCAAGCTGTACTTGACCAAAGGAAAGTATTCCGGCACCGAAATAAAAGAAGCCAATACTTTGAACGTCCTACACATACACAAAACGTCGAGTCAGGTCAGGACATACCACATCGCAAAAGTGTGAGGGAGGGAGGGATGGAATCGCACCACAGGAGGATAGGAACACATATTATGTGTATACGAACGTTGACAGGATTAGAGTGATAGGCGCCGTAGAAAGTGAACTGGTTTTGTATGCTGAATAAATTCGAGATACCCATCTTTACTATCGTACGTGTGTCTGTGAGAGTGAGGTTGCGGTAAGTAACCACTGACGGGTATTTGCGTTGCCCAGGTAGCCGGACTCGGATAGATCATCATGCCATTAAAATTCTGATTATATAATCATTAACGATTCCCACACGAGCTCATTCTTCTTTCTGATCATCCGTTTTGTGAATCCGCAAAACGGAGACACAAGACAAATCTTAACTCGATGGGAATTATTTCACTCGTTACCATGCAAGGCATAGTTATCGCACCCTGAATGTCAATCAAATAATTGATCCCATAAACCGATTTACTGAAATAATTAAATTTAAGCCTCAGATCTTATAAATTACCCCGAGAATAGTAACGCATATAAAGACCCCGCCAAAACTCACAACATATACCTGTAGTCCGGATTTAAATCTCCCATGAGCCCCTTTTCGTCCACAGACATATCCACACTATCCGCATCTCCTCTGTCACGTCGCTTATTCTCAGCAACGATCCCAAAGAAGTAAACCAAGCTCGCTAAAACGGACAAACAGGTAAATCCCAAGCAGATCGAATAACCTGTAATATATTTTGGAGCATCTTTGCTCAGGAATGAGAACGTGGCAATAATGCCCCCGACTAGAAAGGTGTCAATGTTCGTTGTGGTACATACAGGCGAAAGGACTTTGAACTCACTGTTTCCAAATCCAATCTGCCATGCACTCCCTACACTCCTCCTTTCGTGTCCTCCCACTTATTAAAAACAAACATAGAATCAGGAATCGGAGACGGTAACAGAATAAGGCAGGAGACACGTACGATTGCTAGCGAACCAGCAGATGGTCATTGCCAAGGCAGAGGACGTCCCAGAAGCGACCAAAAATAATGCAGCGTACTGAAGATGCGTCATGTTGTGAACTATGATGAGGATAATTAACCCCGTCAAAGAAACGGCAATCGATATCAGATAGAAGATGAATCGACGCTTCACATAGTCGGAAATCACAGCAATTATCATTGAAAAAACGAATCCAACCATCGATGGAGGAACAGAGTAAAGCTGGGTCTGAATCGAACTGTGTCCAAAGCCTTGGATGATGGTAGGCGCAAAGTAGGCATAGCAATCTAATGAAAACGTCAATCAAGGGCACTGAGGAAAGTGGTGAGCCTGCG
Organism: Sarcodon aspratus; assembly: GCA_003313825.1. NCBI lineage: Eukaryota > Fungi > Basidiomycota > Agaricomycetes > Thelephorales > Thelephoraceae > Sarcodon > Sarcodon aspratus. The sequence continues at coordinate 15,020 of QLOR01000837.1, forward strand.
TACATGCGGGGACGACCAATCCAAAATATATGAACCCGCCAGCGATGACCTTGTCTTCAAGACATAGATAGATTAGAAAAATAGAGACGAAATAAATCACTAGGTCACTTACAATCCTTCAATACGTTCAATACGTTTTTGAACCCGATTTTGGTATCGCGCTTGGAATCACCAACGTCATTATAAAGCCTCTGTTTCACAAAATCCTTCTCCTCTATGCTCAGCCATGTCGCATCTTCAGGGAAACCAGACATCACAAAATACAAAATGACAGAGACAACACATGTCAATAGACCCTCTAGAACATGTAACATCATTCGGACACGAATTTGTATAAGACGACCCAGAACATACCAATAATAAACACCCATCGCCAAGCTTTATACCCTCCGATGCCACCCATTTTCCCTATAGCACTTGCAAGAAGACCACCAAAAGCACCAGAAATGGTGGAAGACGAATATAATAAAGTGAAGCGCCTTTGGGCTTCCTCGCGTCTGTACCACCTGAACAAACGAAACGAATCCGAGTGAGAACAGGTGCAGACACCAATAGACTTGATTGAACCGTACATAGAAATGAGGTAGAAGCATCCAGGAAATATATTGGCTTCGCACAAGCCAATAAAGAAACGTGTTGCAAGCAGACCAGAGTAACTGGTCACCGTTCCTTGGAGACAGGTGATCATGCCGATTAGAAGCGTGCAGAGTGGCACTACAACGACATGATCAGCTACCAGAGAGAATCATATCAGTCTGAAATGAGACTTGCACCAAATATGCGGTCGGAATCGCTTCATCATGAGATTCGATGGGATTTCGAAGAGTATATAAGGTACGAAGCTAAAGATTACATCAGTTCGTCTTACCAAGATGTAAAATGTGATCGCTCACAAGATTAACAAAGCCGAGTTGTATTCGTTGCCTACGAGCTTGAGATCTGTCTTCAAACCAAAAATAGCAGCATTTGCGATGTTTACGCTATATCGAGTGACATCACGTCGTCAAAATGGTAGTTCACAATATTCACGTACCGGTCGAGGAGGGTGAGCATAGATAGTACGAAAACACTGGATATGACTTTGAAGTCTATTTTCATCATCAATTTCCGTTCGTTGACATTGGGGAATTGAGTCTGAGTCTTGTCGACATCGACAACGTTGGTTTCCATTGACAGACTTTCTTGTTTCTCCACATAGGAAACGTTATTGTCCGCTGTTGAAACAAAGGTTCGTCAACTACATTCGAGCACAATAAATCAAGCTGATGACACCGACATTCTTGCGGCTGAGTTGGGAACATTACAGCGAGTCTCTCCAAACAACACAATGAAATGAACACAGAGAGCGTAACCAACTCCTGGATTTGCAGAAGAGTGGGCAGTAAGCTGAATCCACCCTACAATAGACAATAGGAGTAGACGATTGATTCTGGAGCAGTTGGGACGCCTCAAGGAATCCTGCGGTACCTCGTGAGCTGAATCCACCCGTACAATAGACGATGGGAGTAAACGAATGATGCTGGAGGGGTTGGGACGGTGCGCGTAAAGCGTGATCAGGCAGGGAATTGGTGGGTCGCCGTTGTGCATTAATAATATATACTTATGTCAACGGTGCATTCCAAACAGGTTTTACGCTATAAAAAATAGTTAGCGAGTACTTCACATGACAGGCTAACTAGCCTTGGTCAACACGTGATCATCCATGGCTAATTCAAGTTAGCCTCCAACACCTGTGCAGTGTAGGCGGGCACGGCATAAAGCGCTAGTCTCGTATCAATAATAGACCAGTTTTCGTCGTACTCACAATTTTCATTTACATGTGGAGCAAGGACAAACAAACCATACCAAATCGGGAAGCTAGCGACGACCGTTAGCTACCACTGACAGTCTAGATTTGGTATGGTTTGTTCGACCTCGCTCCAAATGCAAATAAAAATCATGAGCAGAGCAACTCGAAACTGGTCTATTGATACGTGACTAGCTGTGATTTGCAAATATTCCCTGGTTTCCGGAGCATTTGTAATTTCACTCAAACAGGGTTGTTTCAACCAAGGGTGACGTGAACACTCGGGGAAGGATATTTTTATAGCGTAAATCCCAACCACTACCAGTGTAGCCTCCGGAGACACATGTCGGCAGAAGCCCAGTGGTGCGGAGAAGTCTGAGAGACAAGAGAGGCCATTTTCGACTTGGACCTGACTCGGGGTTGGGCTGAATGAGAGTCGACCAATGCTATGGGAGCGGAGCCGGAGCAGGCACAAAACCTAGATCAGATCGGCCACGGCACGTCGATCTGTAACTATGGCACCGATGCGGCCGCGGAACAAACCAAGATGGTCTCGTCACGTGTGCCATCACCATGATCTTCCAGCTCAAACATCCGGGACTCTCACTATTGTACATACTCTACGTCCACAAATACTGTGTATATCTCAGTACGCAATACCCAGGTCTGCTATGAAGAAGAGTAGAAGGCATTACAGTCGCTCTTTATCTGACGCACGCCACACGACTCCGCTCTTCTCAAGCTCTTCAAACTTCAACTTGTAGTTTCAAACCAGCGATCTACTCAAAGAAGATTGCTAACCCCATCCGTGATAGCGCATACAACAGAAAAAAAATTCCGGACCTAAAAAATACTCTTTCTCTACTCATACAAATACATACATGTACACGTGGGATTGCGGGGCGCCGTACATAGGTACATAGTTCGCTTGTCGTCGTCTCCCCGCTACGTCGCGCGATCCAAGCGCGATCAATATGCTTCATTATTTCAAAACCTGTTACCATCTAAGGTACACTTATCGTACCTCAAAAGTCAATCTAGTCATTACACATGAAACGATTCTGAAATACGACGGAATACTCCTTTTACATGTAAACAGATCTTGAAAACTACCCCGACAATAGCAGTACATGTACAAGTATATAAACACCCCACAAAATTTCACAACATATACCTGTAGTCCGGATTTAAATCTCCCATGAGCCCCTTCTCGTCCGCAGACATGTCCACTCCATCCGCATCTCCTCTGTCACGTTTCTTATTTTCAGCAACGATCCCAAACAAGTAAACCAAACTCGCCGAAACAGATAAACAAATGAATCCCAAGCAGATCGAATAACCTGAAATATATTTTGGAGCATCTTTGCTCAGGAATGAGAACGTGGCAATAAAGCCCCCGACTGGAAAGATATCAATTTTCGCTGTGATACATACAGACGAAAGGGGTTTGAACTCACTGTTTCCAAATCCAATCTGCCATGCAGTCCCTACACTTCTCCTTTCGTGCCCTCCAACTTATTAAAAACAAACAAACTAATCAGGAAACGCAAGGACGTAACATGGTAAAGGAGACACATACGATTGCTAGCAAACCAGCAGATGGCCATGGGCAAAGCAGAAAACGTCCCAGAAACAACCAAAAATAATGCAGCGTACTGAAGATGCTTGTTGTCGTGAACTATGATGAGGATAATAAACCCCGTTAAAGAAACGGCAATTGATATCAGATAGAAGATGAATCGACGCTTCACAAAGTCGGAAATCACAGCAAGTATCATCGAAAAAACGAATGCGGCCATCCATGGAGGAACAGAGTAAAGTTGGGTCCTAATCGAGCTATGGCCAAGGCCTTGGATGATTGTGGGCGCAAAATATGCATAACTATCTAATGAAAGCGTCAATCAAGGGCACTAAGAAAAGTAGTGAGCCTACGTACATCCGGCGACGATCAATCCAAAACATATGAACCCGCCAGCGATGACCTTGTCTACAAGACATCGTCAAATAGAGGTCGGATAAATCACTGCGTCACTTACAATCCTTCAATACGTTCAATACGTCTTTGAAGCCGACTTGGATATTGCGTTTGGAATCACCAACATCATTGTAAAGCCTCTGCTTCACGAAGGCCTTCTCTTCTACACTCAGCCACGTCGCCTCTTCAGGGAAGTCAGAGATCACAAAATACAAAATGACGGATACAACACATGTCAATAAGCCCTCTAGAACACGGCAAATCATTAGGACACGGACTGACATGCGATGGCCCGTAACATACCTATGATAAACACCCATCGCCAAGCTTTATATCCTCCGATGCCACCCATATTCCCTATAGCACTTGCAAAAAGACCACCAAAAGCACCAGCAATGGTGGTAGACGAAAAGAATAAAGTGAAGCGCTTTTGGGCTTCCTCGCGTCTGTACCACCTGATAAAACGATTCCGAATAAGAACAAGTAAAAGATACCAACAGACTTGATTGAACAGTACATAGAGATGAGGTAGAAGCATCCAGGAAATATATTGGCTTCGCACAAGCCAATAAAGAAACGTGTTGCAAGAAGACCAGAGTAACTGGTCACCGTTCCTTGGAGACAGGTGACCATGCCAAATAGAAACATGCAGAGCGGCACTACGACAACATGATCAGCTACAGAGAGCATAACAGTCTGGAACAAGACTTGCACCAAATATGCGGTCGGAATCGCTTCATCATGAGATTCGATGGGATTTCAAAGAGTACATAAGGTACGAAGCTAAAAATTATATTAGCTCGTCTTACTAAGATGCAAAATGTGATCGCTCACAAGATTACCAAAGCCGAGTTGTATTCATTACCCACAAGCTTGAGATCTGTCTTCAAACCAAAAAGAGCAGCATTTCCGATGTTTACACTATATCGAGTGAAACCTCGTCGACAAAACGGAATCATAAAAATGGTAGTGAGTGGTATTCACGTACCGGTCAAGGAAAGTGAGCATATATAGTACGAAAATAGCGGGTATTACTCTGATGTCAATTTTCATCATCACTTTCCGTTCGTTGACATGGGGGACTTGAGTCCGAGTCTTATCGTCATCAACGGCATCAGTTTTTAATGAGCGACGTTCCAGTTTCTCCGCATGTGAAGCGTTATTGTCCGCTATTGAAGCAAAGGCTCGTCAACCGCATTCGAGCACTGCAAGAAATCAAGCTGTGGCACCAACATTCTTTTTGTGACTGACTTGGAGTCGGAAACATTACAGCAAGCCCCTCTAAACAATAATAAAATGAACACAGAGAGTGTAACCAGGGAAATAATCCGAATTCACCCGGCGTGCAATCGACAACAGGAGTAGACGAATGATGTTGGAGGAGTTGGGACGACTCGAGGAATCCTGTTATGCGCGGTGTGCGGAAAACGTGGTCAGGCAGGCAAGCATTAGTTGTGCGTCAATAATATATATATTAGCGGTGCATGTGAGCCTTTCGGAGACATACCGTAAGAACGTGTCGGCGGTTTTATGACGGTTGACGTTGGGCGCTGAAGCACTGAATGTTGAGCGCAGAGCCACAGCCACTATATCGAACGATCCCCGCTATTGCCTCATGACAATATTACTTCTATGAGAGCCACCATAGACATACAGATCACTGTACACACAGGGTCTGCCTATTTTTCGATACATTCAGAGGAAGACGTCGACTATTGCGTGGAACTATCGTAACTGAGAGTCGACCAGCGCTGTAATAGGGGAGTGGTCACTTGAAAACCTTGATTCGCTGATCTGGTAGCACCACGCCCGAATAAATCCGCGGTCGAGGGTCCGAAGCATGGCCTATAACATGTGTTGTTGATAGTGTGCGCTGCTGAACTGGGCGACGAGCGCAAAATCATTATGGAATACTTGAGGCAGGTTACCACAGCTGAGAGTCCCAATCACTAGATGTTGAAGATGTGTTCTGTGTTCGTCACGTGTGGCAACACCAACTTCTCGACATAGCCGACGCCGAGAGGTCCACTGGATGCATAGCCAGATTTTTTTATACACGGTATGTTAACGTTATTCTAGAACTACTAAAAATTGCTAACAATATTCTACCAATACTAGATATTATCCTCAAATCGTTAGCATTGTCAATTCCAAGATCTGGCTGTGCACCCAGTGGTCACCAGCATTATCCTTGACGAACGTGCTCGCAGAGTGGATGAAAGCAAGAGCGGCTGGATTACACGCTCTTGATAACGACGTCGTTCACATTTCCCTCATGAGCAAAAAAATTCGCATCACTAACAAGATCAGTAAACAAATCACACAAATTCAATTTTCACTCACCGGAGCATACGCATTCACTAGCACTGAGTACTGACTATCGAGTACAACGCCTTTAAACACATGCCAACCGTGTCTGTAGATATCGCCTACCCTCCACACGGAAAACTAACCCCATTCAAGTTTCAACGCTCATGTCGCGCAGCGGCAGCGCGCTCTGTCGAGCTAATAAAAGCAAGTCTTTTCTATCATTGCATAACCCGCACTCTCACAAAAGCCTGAGGAAAACAGTAGAACTGTAATAGTCCAAGAATCAGCTGCAGAAAGCTCTGCATTTTTCATAGACAAATCATGTTACTACTAAGTTTCCAATAAAAATTGTAATCAAAATCAAAACTCGGTGCCAGCCCTTATTAATAGCTAATTCTTGGTGCAATTGGACGTAAATAGCTCTCATTAATGCATCATGTACACGCTTTCATGTGAACAGATTTCCGTTATAATCTGTTATTACACCATAGAGGAAGCTTGCTAATCCCACCGTGATAGGGCATACAGCAGAAAAAAATCTTCGGGACCTAAAAATACTCATCCTCTACTCATACATATATACATACATGTATATTGTCAAGCTCACTACTAGAGCAGACGTTAAATAACTTGAACTCGTTGAAAAGCGTGAAATCATTACGCTAAAAGTAGTCAACATGCCAAACCTCAGTCACCTTATAACATATACCTGTATTCTGGATTCAAATCTCCCTTGAGCACCTTCTCGTCCACTCCGTCCGCATAGTATCCTCTGTCGCGTCTTCGATTTTCCGCAACGATTCCAAACAAGTAAACCAAGCTCGCCGAAACAGACAAACAGACGAAACCCAAGGAGATCGAATAGCCTGAAGTATATTTTGGAGCGTCTTTGCTGGGGAATAAGAACGTGGCAATAATTCCCCCGACTGGAAAGGTGTCGATTTTTGGCTGTGGTACACATACAGACGAAAGGAGTTTGAACTCACTGTTTCCAAATCCAATCTGCCATGCAGTCCCTACACTTCTCCTTTCGTGCCCTCCAACTTATTAAAATAAACAAACCAATCAGGAAACGCAAGGACGTAACATAATAAAGGAGATACATACGATTGCTAGCAAACCAGCAGATGGCCATTGGCATAGCAGAGAACGTCCCAGAAGCGACCAAAAATAATGCAGCGTACTGAAGATGCCTCCTGTCGTGAACTATGATGAGGATAATAAACCCCGTCAAAGAAACGGCAATCGATATCAGATAGAAGATGAATCGACGCTTCACGTAGTCGGAAATCACAGCAAGTATCATCGAAAAAACAAATGCAGCCATCCATGGAGGAACGGAGTAAAGCTGGGTCTGAATCGAACTGTGTCCAAAGCCTTGGATGATGGTAGGCGCAAAGTAGGCATAGGTATCTAATGGAATCGTCAATCAAGGGCACTGAGGAAAGTAGCGTGAGCCTGCGTACATCCGGCGACGATCAATCCAAAATACATGAACCCGCCAGCAATGACCTTATCTACACGACATCGTCAAATAGATTAGAAAAAAAAAGTCAAATAAATCCCTGGGTCACCTACAATCCTTCAATACGTTCAATACGTCTTTGAACCCGACTTTGGTATCGCGCTTGGAATCGCCAACGTCATTATAAAGCCTCTGTTTCACAAAATCCTTCTCCTCTATGCTCAGCCACGTCGCATCTTCAGGGAAATCAGAGATCACAAAATACAAAATGACGGATACAACACATGTCAATAGGCCCTCTAGAACACGGCAAATCATTAGGACACGGACTGACATGCGATGACCCGTAACATACCTATGATAAACACCCACCGCCAAGCTTTATACCCTCCGATGCCACCCATATTCCCTATAGCGCTCGCCAACAGACCACCGAAAGCGCCAGCGATGGTACCAGAGGCAAAGAATAAAGTGAAGCGCTTCTGGGCTTCATCGCGTCTGTACCACCTAATTGAACAGGTCCAAGTGAGAACAGGCGAAAGATGCAAACAGACTTGATTAAATCGTACATAGAAATGAGATAGAAGCATCCGGGAGGTATGTTGGCTTCACACAAGCCGATGAAGAAACGCGTTGCGAGGAGACCAGAGTAACTAGTCACTGTTCCTTGGAGGCAAGTAACCATACCGAATAGAAACATGCAGAGAGGCACTACAAAAACACGATCAGCTACCGGTGAGAAGAAGTACAACAGTCGGAAACAAGACTTGCACCAGATATGCGGTCGGAACCGCTTCATCATGAGATTCGATGGGATTTCAAAGAGTACATAAGGTACGAAACTGAGCATTACATTAGCTCGTCTTGCCTAGATGCAAAAGATGGTCGCCCACAAGATTAACAAAGCCGAGCTGTATTCGTTGCCCACGAGCTTGAGATCCGTCTTCAACCCGAGGGTGGCAGCATTTGCGATGTTTACGCTACATATATCGAGTGGACATACATTGTCAAAACAGAAACAAAAATATAGTCTGAGGCATTCACGTACCGATCGAGGAAGGTGAGCATATATAGTACGAAAATAGTGGATATGACTCTGATGTCGATTTTCATCATCAATTTCCGTTGGTTGACATTAGGGAATTGAGTCTGAGTCTCGTCGTTATCAACGGCATCAATTTTTGTTGAGCGACGTTCTTGTTTCTCCACATAGGAAACGTTATTGTCCGCTGTTGAAACAAAGGTTCGTCAACCACATTCGAGCATGATGAATCAAGCGGATAAAACTAACATTCTTGCGTCTGAGTTGGTAACATTATAACAAGTCCCTCCAAACAACACAATGAAATGAACACAGAGAGGTAACCAACTTCCTGGATTTGCAGAAGAGTGGACAATAAGCTGAATCCACCCTACAATAGACAATAGGAGTAGACGATTGATTCTGGAGCAGTTGGAACGCCTCAAGGAATCCTGCGGTACCTAATGAGGAGTGCAGCGTGTGCGGAAAACGGGATCATGCAGGCAGCTTTGTTGTGCATCGGTAGTAATAAGATTATCAGCAGTGCATCGATCTAGACTGTGAGCCCCAGCCAAAAGTCCGTTGAGACAACACTATGAAAAGATAAGATATGAGTAAATAGTAACGTTGAAATCGAGGCACGGTGATGACCTGTCAAACAATCATATTTTCGGGTATTGAAAAATCGTACGAGCATGATCAACGTAATACGATGCAAGGTAGCCTGCTGCGGCGCTGCCTGAGCGTACTGGCAAAGACCGCGATGAAAGCACTTCATACTGGGCCCGAATTGGACATTGAGTCATTTTTGTCCAAAGAAATGAAGGTTTTCTTAATCGGGAAGACCAGAAAGGATTTGCGAGGTGACCACGGAGGGTGGGCGGCCCGGGGGCCGCAGTGATCAATCAAAATATTCCCACACTTACTCATCCTTGCAGTTCGCGAACTGCGAATTCCGGATCTTTTTTCCCATTTTGTCTCGCCGAAGTCACGCGAACACATGAACATTGAATCTTTGCAAATAAAAATAAAAGCTTCCACCCCCAAAAAAAAGGCCTGAATCTGCCGCATATTGCCTTTGTGTCACATCATATTGTCATATGAAAATGCAACGAAGCCAAACTTTTGATCTTCGATTTTTTCGGCCAACCAGGGTCAAGTGTGTCGATTTCTTCTTACCTCGGATTTCCACGGCTGCAATATCTTTTGGGTTGGTCGGCCGGCTCCCGGGCTCTTCGCCCATCTCTTTGTATCCACGTGACACGTCGTTCGAATACCCACTTGGCAGTTTGTATCTTGCCGTCACATTTGTATCTATCTTCCAGTCTCACAGATATAAACCTGAACCATTTTTTAAAATCTATTGGTTCGCGTGATCCGTACACCTGTATGAAGACGGGACCGTTTTCCAGGTGGCGGATTGTGACGCATCGTTGTCGTTGACTATCATGATCGGCTTTATGTACGCCGGTCGTCGTATGCTGTTTTATGAATGCTTACCCCAATGGTGCCCCTCGCGCCAAGCGACTTTTTTTATCATGCATTTGGATGTTTCATCTGCCATAAAACTACCGTGTAGGCCTGCGCCTCGGATCAGTACATCGTCGTTGGTCTAAGGTTATTGGAAATTGATTCAACTGGGCAAGCTGACCTGTTTACGATCTCTATATGTACTATTGCTAAATGTTGCTGCTTCTAGGAGTCACCTTGCTCTTTCAGAGCAGTTTTCCCTCTCTAACTGGTGCACTCGAGTTCTGCCTTGCAGTGCATACTAGTGGTAACACCTTTGTGGCCTCTGCATTGTCTAAAGCGTTCGGGTTGGGTTTCTTTGTTGGATTGTTTGACTTTTCGTTTGGCCTTGATAATCAATGTCGTCAACTCATGTGCGAGGATGTGAGTATCAATCAGTCACTGTCATATCCTGTCTAAATCTGATTTTCTTTTCAGCGGACGACGACATACCGTATGTGGAGAAAAAAGAACCACAATCGAGAACGGCCAGTGTCGTCACCGACTACAAGACTCGATTCCCCAATGTCAACGAACGGAAATTGATGATGAAAATCGATTTTAAAGTTATACCCGCTATTTGTATACTATATGTGCTTGCGTCTCTCGATCGGTGTGTATCTGCTTCTGGGCTACTTGCCACATTATTCTTGGTTTGATGATCATATGATATCGGTTTGTGTAGGGTAAACATCGCAAATGGTGCTGTCTATGGTTTGAAAACAGAACTCAGGCTTGTAGGCAATGAATACAACTCTGCTCTGGTGATCTTGTGAGCGATATTTCATTGACCTCGAGACAAGTGGTGATTAATGCAGTTCCTAGCTTCGTGTCTTATATTCTCTTTGAGATCCCGTCGAATCTGCTGATGAAGCGAGTCCGCCCGCATGTTTGGTGTAAGTCTCGTTTCTGACTGCTAGACTTTTTTCTGGGTGGCTGACCGTGTTGTCGCAGTGCCGCTATGCATGTTCCTGTTCGGCGTGATCACCTGTCTCCAGGGGACGGTCAAGAGTTTCTCTGGTATTCTTGCAACACGGTTCTTTTTGGGATTGTGTGAAGCCAACATAGCCCCTGGATGCTTTTATCTTATCTCCATGTACGTCGGATACAATCAAAACCATTATCAACAGTCTCATTTTATTTGACTAGGTGGTACAAACGCGAGGAAGCTCAGAAGCGGTATACTTTCTTTTTTTCTTCTACGACTATGGCTGGTGCGTTTGGCGGTCTTTTGGCAACTGCTATTGGGAATTTGGATGGTATCGGAGGGTACAAGGCTTGGCGATGGATTTTCATTCTGGGTGAGTTGTACTTTTTTGTCTCACGCATGGCTGTCTGAATGATTCTTTTCAGAGGGCCTATTGACATGTGCTATCTCTGCCGTCATGTATTTCCTAATCTCAGATTTTCCTGAAGAGGTGACATGGCTAAGTGTAGAAGAAAAAGCTTTTGTCAAGCATAGGCTGTATGACGACGTCGGTGATTCAAACCGTAATGCAAAAGTCAACTTCAAAGACGTTTTGAACTTGTTGAAGGATTGTGAGTGACGCATATAGGTATTCTTTCATATACTCGTATTAATGAGATATTTAGATAAAGTAATCGCGGGTGCCTTCATACACTTTGGATTGATCGTCTCTGCATGTAAGCAAAGGCATGCATTTCCTTGTCGTTCACCCGATTGACGTTTCCGTTAGCTAGCTATGTCTACTTCTCGCCCGCAATCATCCAGGGCTTCGGCCACAGTCAGATCCAAACCCAACTTTATTCTGTCCCTCCATGGGTGGCTGCGACCGTACTTTCGATGATAATAGCCGTGGCTTCTGATAAATTGAGGCACCGGTTTACATTCTATTTGGTCTCAGTTGCCATTGCTTTGACTGGGTATATAATCCTCGTTGTGGTTCATGACAGGACACATTTGCAGTATGCTGCATTGTTTTTGGCTGCCTCGGGGACGTTTTCTGCTATGCCATTGGTTGTTTGCTGGTTTAATAGCAACCGTGCGTGTGACATGTTCTGTTCCGTGTCCTTATCGTTGTTTGATTTGATATTTTTTTCTTTTTGAATCAGTTGGAGGTCATGTGAGGAGAAGTGTAGGAACGGCATGGCAAATAAGTTTTGGAAGTAGTGAGTTGGATGAACCTTGGTAGTACATTCAAAGCCGACTGACTCCACACAACGCGCGTCTTTTTTTTTTTCACACAAGTCGGGGGTATCATCTCTACTTTCTCATTCCTCAGCAAGGACGCTCCAAAATATATCTCAGGCTATTCGATATGCGTGGGATTCCTGTCCATGTCGGTTCTAGCGAGTTTTGTCTACTTCTTTGGGCTCGTTACGGAAAATAAGAGACGCGATAGAGGAGATGTAGATGGTGTGGATTTGTCCGAGGATGAAAAGTTGCGCATGGGGGATTTGAATCCGAATTATAGGTATATGTTGTGAGGTTTTTTTTATATAGCCGTGTTCGTGTCTCCTCTACTCATACAAATGTATATACCACCGTCGAATAAATCGCAGCTAGTCTGCGGTTACCACCACAACGTCCCACGAGTTGGACTCTCGTACACTCACTACGGAAGCAAAACACTAACTTGACCGCGTGAAAAAAAAAAACATTACGTCAAAGAAATATTTAGGGGCCACCGGATCCTTTCATAACATATACCTATAATCCGGATTCAAATCCCCCAAGAGCATCTTCTCATCCTCAGACAGATCGACACCATGTACATCTCCTCTATCGCGTTTCTTGTTTTCGAGAATGATTCCAAAAAAGTAAACAAAGCTCGCAAAAACAGACAAGCAGATGAATCCCAAGCAGATCGAATAGCCTGGAATATATTTCGGAGCATCCTTGCTGAGGAAGGAGAACGTGGCAATAATGCCCCCGACTATTAGGAAGGCGCGTTAGATCTGACCGATATGGTACCAGATACCAAGTTTCTCGACTTACTGTTACCAAATCCTATCTGCCATGCGGTTCCTACGCTCCTCCTTGCATGTCCGCCCACTGATTTATAACAATCGAATCAGGAACATGAGATCATAATATAACGCACTTACAATTGCTAGCGAACCAACAGACAACCACTGGCATAGCAGAATACGTCCCTGAAACAGCCAAGAATAATGCAGCATACTGAAGATGTGTCCTGTTATGGACAATGATGAGGATTATAAACCCTGTCAAGGCAACAGCGACTGATATCAAATAAAAGCCAAATCGATGTTTCCAGAGATCGGAACTCGTGGCGATCATCATTGCGAATCCAAACGCAGCTACGTAGGGAGGGACAGAATAAAGTTGCGTCTGAATCGGGCTGTGGCCGAGGCCTTGAATGATTGCGGGGGAGAAGTAGGAATAGCTATCTAATGGAAACTATTGGTTGAGCTGAATGACACAGAGAAGCACAAGTCTGGCTTACAGGCTACAACGATCAATCCAAAATACATAAATCCGCCGGCGATGACTTTGTCTGCATAGTACCGTCAAAAAGCGAGTAGAATAAAAGAAGCCGTGCAAGTTACTCACAATCTTTCAAGACCTTTATAACGCCTTTGAAGTTGACTTTTGCATTATGGTTGGAGTCACCGACGTCGTCGTACAGCCTCTGTTTGACAAAATCTTTCTCCTCTGAACTCAGCCATTTCACTTCCTCAGGGAAATCTGAAATCACAAAATACAAGAGGGCGGAGACAACACAAGTCAATAGGCCCTCTAGAACATGGCAAATAATTCAGACGCGGGTTTGCACACGACGACATGGCCTACAACGTACCCAAGATGAAGACCCATCGCCAAGCTTTGTATCCTCCGATGCCATTCATATTTCCAATAGCGCTTGCCAAAAGACCACCAAATGCACCAGCCATGGTGACTGAGGAAAAGAAGAAAGTATAGCGCTTCTGTGCTTCCTCACGCTTATACCACCTGATCAAATGAACCAGAGTGAGAAAACCGAAAGAAGTTGCTAATGAGCTGGATTGCATCGCACATGGAAATGAGATAAAAGCATCCGGGGAATATGTTTGTCTCGCACAAGCCAAGGAAGAATCGCGTAGCGAGGAGACCAGAGAAACTTTTGACTGTTCCTTGGAGACAGGTAACCATGCCGAACAGGAACATGCAGGCTGGCACTGAAAGCCACGGTCAGATACCAGAAAAGCATAGCCCAGAATAATAATACTTGCACCAAACATGTGGGCGGAATCGTTTCATCATGAGATTAGAAGGGATCTCGAAGAGAACATAAGGCACGAAGCTGATTATCGTATTAATCATTGCTTGTCTCCAAAAACGTGATGGATGACCAGTAGACGCTCACAAGATCACCAGCGCCGTGTTGTATTCATTACCTACGAGCTTGAGATCGGTTTTCAGCCCAAAGAGAGCGGCGTTCGCGATGTTAACCCTATAATGAGATTAGTCCATCTGTAGCACCTAGCAAGAAATGGACACGTACCGGTCAAGAAAAGCGAGAAGGTATAGTAAACATATTGCGGGTATAACCCTAGCGTCAATTTTCATCATCATTCTTCGTTCGTTGACATTGGGGAATCGAGTCTTGTAATCGACGACAACATTGGTATCGGCCGCCGAATGGCGTTTTTCTTCAAGATGTTTCTCCGCGTCTGATGTGTTGTCCGCTGGCGAAATGGAATGTCTCTCAATACAAGAAGCATACAGAATAGCTGGCGATACCAACATTCACCCGAATTCGTTGGGGACATAGTGCGACAAGAGCAACCGGTCAGATGAACGACACCTCGCCTACTCTAGCCACTAGTAATTCTGCGTTAGTCAACACGGTAGGCAAGATCTTTCGCTGAGAAAGCAGCGAGCGCCCGAGACGACTCCTTTGCAACCGACGAAGGGAGAGAGGCAGAATGGCGCTGGACAACTTAAGACGAAGCGCGCTTAAAAGCCAACTCTGGGGGGGGCATGTATGGAACGTGACCGGCCAGCTCGAGTATATCCAATAATATCTCAAAGGAGATCGACATGTGATCCGAGTTGCCTTACGGCCCGATGATCTGTCAGAGTCTGTGCCTTCGTTACTGTGAATGACCTTTGTAGTGCTCGCCGCCGCCGAGTAAACGCTCCTAGTTCCTTCTAAAAACACCTCACAATGCACAGAGTTTATGGACGAGTTCATAACGGAACATAGCATCGACGATTGCGCGTAACTAAGGTAAGTCGATACTTACTCAAGACAGATCACACCCTGCAATCAGACATCTGATAATTAACAATGTCCTACGCTATTCAAACGGCTGAACATTCCCAGGGCACGCAGACCCATGCATCATCATAAGTACAGCAGTTACCTCACTGATCAACAACATAGTAATGCTTGAACAACCTTGCCGATCCCATCCGAGGCCACCCTTCCGGAACTGCCACAGCACATTATGACGCAATGTTTTGTCACAATTCTTATGTAAATGTTACCAAATATAGTAAATTCTAGTGATTTTTTACAATAATCCTCACCGACCGAACTATAACCAACCTTAACAACCAACCTAACACCTAATCTGACCTCCTAACCTCAACAATCTGGACTGTCGTTGGGAAAAAAGAAAAAAAAAACTAATCCCGCCGATCGATACTGAATTCCCACGAACGTTCACGCTTTTCCGTATGAATAACTTACAGCTTCAACTTCAAGACTGAAAGCTTACCAACCATATCGACCGAAAGGTCTCGACTCTCCAGTACCAAAGACCTTCTATGAGCACGAACGACTCGGACAAATATAGTACATCGTCAAATAGTTTACGGCTGCTCGTCTTCCACGAGTTCGACCCACAGCCTACCAAGTCACTGCGAAATGACGATGACTTGATCGTAAAAGCAAACACTCGTGAAACCGTTACAAGTCCAAATATTCAATCTGCCAAACCTCATAACATATACCTATAGTCCGGATTCAAATCTCCCATGAGCAATTTATCGTCCGCAGACAAATCGACCCCTCGAACATTTCCTCTATCGCGCTGTTTGTTTTCGACGATGATCCCAATAAGGTAAACAAAGCTCGCCAGGACCGATAAGCAGATGAATCCCAAGCAGATTGAATATCCTGGAATATATTTTGGAGCATCCTTGGTGAGGAACGAGAACGTGGCAATGATGCCCCCAACTAGCAAGTTGTCGACTTTTAATGTAGTTCCGATACACATGAAAAGTTGATCTGCTCACTATTTCCAAATCCTATCTGCCATGCAGCCCCCACACTCCTCCTCGCATGCCCTCCGACTGATTAAAATGATCGAGTAAAAAACCCGTAATCTAGCAAAAATAAAACACCTACGGTTGCTAGTAAACCAACAAATGGCCAATGGCATAGCAGAATATGTCCCAGAAGCAGCCAAGAATAATGCAGCATACTGGAGATGGGCCCTATTGTGAACGATAATAAGGATTATGAACCCAGTCAAGGAAACAGCAATTGATATCAAATAGAATATGAATCGATGCTTGAACACATCCGAAATTGTGGCGATTATCATCGAGAAGAAAAATGCGGCAGCCCAGGGAGGAACAGAGTAAAGCTGCGTCTGAATCGGGCTGTGACCCAGACTTTGGACGATTGCGGGCGAGAAGTAGGCATAGCTGTCTGAATGGGATATTGACCGAGTTCACTAAGATGGGCACAGATCTGCTTACATGCTGCAACGATCAATCCGAGATAAATGAAACCACCAGCGATGACTTTGTCTAACCGGAATCGTTAGGGAGAATAGAAGAAGAAAATGTTCCATTGGTTACTTACAATCTTTTAGCACGTTTAAAACGCTGTTGAAGTTTACTTTTGCATTGTGGTTTGAATCCCCAACATCTTCTTGCAGCCTAAGTTTGACAAAAGCCTTTTCTTCTGCACTAAGCCATTTCGCTTCCTCTGGGAAGTCAGAAATCACAAAGTACAAGAGGACAGAGACAACGCATGTCAATAGGCCCTCTAGGAAGTCGTTCAGATGGCTTTGCATACAACAGATAACTATAACACACCTAGGATGAATACCCATCGCCAAGCTTTATATCCTCCGATACCATCCATCTTTCCGATAGCGGTTGCTAATAGACCGCCGAACGCACCAGCCATAGTAGTAGAAGAAAAGAAGAAGGTGTAGCGCTTCTGAGCTTCTTCGCGTTTATACCACCTGATAAGACAAACCAAAATGAGAGACCGACCGATGGTAATAAACTTGACTGCATCGTACATGGAAATCAGATAGAAACATCCGGGAAAGATGTTGGTTTCGCATAAACCGAGAAAGAAACGCGTTGCGAGAAGACCAGAGTAATTCTTGACTGTTCCTTGGAGACAGCTCACCATGCCGAATAGGAACATGCAGAGCGGTACTGAAAACCATGGTTAGTCACCAGGAAAGTACAGCCTTCGACAATAATACTTGCGCCAAACATGCGGGCGGAATCGTTTCATCATGACATTAAAAGGAATCTCGAAGAGCACGTAAGGTACGAAGCTGAGTGTGGTCATTACTTGTCTCTAGACGCAATAAATGATGGCTCACAAAATCACCAGAGCCGAGTTGTATTCATTACCTATAAGCTTGAGATCTGTTTTCAAACCATAAACAGCAGCATTTGCGATGTTCACTCTACACCGAGTGGTTTCAGATCGGCATATACATAGGTGTAGTATAAGAGATAGGAAGTAGACACGCACCGATCGAGGAAAGCAAGCAGATATAGTATGCAGATAGCCGGTATGACTCTAACATCGATTTTCATCATCACTTTTCGTTCGTTAACATTGGGGAATTGAAGCTTATAATCGCCGGTCTTTGTCGAGTAACACTCCTGCTTTTCGACGGAATCAGCTGCCGAGAGAGTACACCTAATTAACCAGATTCGAGAAAAATAATAATTATGACTGATACCAACAATCTCGTGAATGAGGTGACGACATCACGCAGGCAGCCGAAAAAGCCAGTGATCAACTAAAGGATGCCAGTCGTGTGCTTCTGTCAATGTAGAGGTGGACGGATAGTCACCAGCTCCTACAGAGAGAAGGGAGCAAAGGTTTGAGTAAGCAGGTACAAAGCGACCGTCTATAAGCAGAAAGTGCAGGGGTAGGGATGAAAGTACTTACGGGCTTATTGGGTAATTATATGAACATAAAGATCATCAATCATCGCATACACGGGAGTTTCCTCGGACCATGGTGCCTCCTCGTGTCAAGCCTGAGAATGAAAAGCCCTTAGAAAACTTTCATGATACGCCTAAACAGCGGGGGTATCAGCACGATGGGTGTCCGATTCGTTGTACGGCTCCGGAGGATCCACTTTGAAGTTCGACCTGGACAAGCATGAAGTACAAATCCAAACCTGGCCAAGGGCGCTTGTTTAGTGAGCTGATGCGGTCACTTTTTATTTTTATTTTTAAATCTTGTTCTTATTAGACGCAGATGTAAGCTAAAACTCATTGGAAGCTAAGCATCCAGTCACAACCAACTAACACACCTCACCAACTGACCGGGTTGACGTACGCTTATCTCCCCATTCCCCACAGGGGTGGGTAACACGGCGGTCGGACGACAACCATACGCCAATTTCAAAAGAAAGAGAGACAAGGGAATGGAAGAGGGAATAGAGAGCAACGGTACAAGCAGAAACGACTGCACACACGGCTAATATTAGAGATTAGTAAGAAGGATAAATAGGGAAAGGAATCACTGCGGAGGGTGCGTCAGCTGATGCGGTCACGGCAGTTAGTGGGTACCAACATTCTGCTTTTGCATACTCTTGGAAATGGCTTGCCATACGTACAATGAGAGACTGATTGGCCTCCATCAAATCTCGCATGGTCATTGTCGTTGCATAGTTCAATAATGACGGCCCGGCGGGGTCCCTTGACTCATAAGCACGGTGGGCGCTCCTTTACTACTTATAAATCACCTTTCTAATTGTGCGCTAATAGTCCCAGTCACAAGAGCGGTTCCGGACGCCTATAATAAAAGTCGTTTCCACAAGCAAGAGTGATAACTCTTCCCTACAACCCTCCGCAGTTAACAATGCTCAAACCTATCATATTCTACGACATTCCCTCTACCACCAAGATCAAAGCTTGGTCACCTAATACTTGGTGAGCCCCAAGAGCCTATTAGTACCCTCGCAATGTGACTCACATTTTCTCTGGAAGGAAAACGAGGTGATACAGCCTGCTCTCGAAGCATTAGATTGAATGGAACCCGGGGCTGATTATCATTGATGTCAGATACGCGCTCAACTACAAGAAGTTGCCGTATAAAACTGTCTGGATTGAATATCCAGATATCGAAAAGCTTTCCAAGGAGATCGGCACTGAGCCCACGGGGAATCGTAAAGATGGGAGCCCATACTACAGCTTGCCAACGATCCAAGATCCAAATACCAATACGGTTGTCTCGGATTCGTACCGAATTGCCGAATACCTCGAGAAAACATACCCCGACTCCCCCAAGTTGTTCCCGGAGGGCTCCGAGGGGTTACAAGCAGCATTCCATGACATGTTTAACCAAACGAGATCATCTGCATTTCCACTGGTGATGATGAAAATGGTCCATAACATCCTATTACCACGCAGTCAAGAATACTTTCAGCGGACCAGGGAGGAGATCTTCGGGAAGAAATTAGCAGAATTTAGTGACGAATCAGAAGTGCAATGGGAGGGTTACAAGGTCGCCTATTCGAAATTGGCAGCCTACTACGACAAGAATGGAGGTGGGCATTTTATCCAAGGCAACGAGCTCACTTATGTGGATTTCAATGTTGCCGCATTTTTTGCATGGTGCAAGTACATGACGGGTGAAGAGTCTGACGAGTGGAAGAATATGCTAACATGGGACAACGGGAAGTGGGCAGAGTTGATGGAGGCATTGAAACCATATGAAAGTGTTGACGAGTAATTTTTCTCATTGTCCCAATGGGCGAATGTCAAGCAGCGAGTGTACCGTATGAGCATGCTAACAGGTTGTGGTACCATACAAAGCTGAGCGTTGACCATAGAATAAAAATTCCGTACGATGATCTATTTCTATGCTGAGAAAGATATTCGACACGAAAATATGTATCTCATTTGTCCAGGGGTTCCCGTAAAAGGAAGAGAAGTACAGTTGTGAAAATGAATAACTTGAATTCGCGATCAGAGTAAAGACTCGGGACGGACCTGTTCCTCCATATGTAGAAGGGTCGGCGAAAAACATTCCAAGTGACCTGGCAAGTCATACTTCACAGGTCTGGGCCACTCCTACGAGTTGACTCGGACGAGTCGCAGCTTTAAGCAAGTGGTTCGCAATCAAGTTATGGCTAACTTCTTCCGCTCGGCAGCGAGTGGACACAGAACGAACTGGATGATGCTTATAACATCAAAAATTAGATTTCAGCATTCTTCAATCCCGCTTCAGCCTGCCATCAATCATGATGGAGCGGTCCCGACGACTGAGTTTACTTCCGCGTCGCCGAGGGCACACTCACAGAAGCTAACTACAAACTTCTTGGTCAGTTGGATCTTGAAAGCTTCCCGGATGGATGGGAATCAGCCGTTTATAGCTTCGTGGCCGCACTCTTCCATGCGCTTGGATAAATCCACCATCCGCGCGCAACACCTACTTACTCGAAAAGAGACAGGACTTTTGATCTTTACGTCTTTCAATGATGCACATCCGGTTTGACGCCATAGACGAAGGCATTCTTCTCGTGCAAGAGGACAAGTGCTTTGGAGATCCCTTTGCTCAACTTGTCGCCGAGGCGATAGCCGGCTTCCAGCACAACGACGTGTGCAGATTTGCCTCAGGGCTGGATCCTTTGGACAATAGGGTGCGACGTCTATGATGTTTACTTTTAGCTTGCTGGCATCCGACATGGCATCATCACGGTTGGCATGTCGCCTAATTTTTTCAAATCCCCATCACCGCCGGGCTTGTCCAATGCGTTCAAGCTATCCAGCCACCCCCACGGTTGTTCTGGGCCACGTTACCGACAAGACGAGGCCCACCCCACTTGTAGGCGAAGCGATGATAAGAAGAACTCAAGCAGTTTGTTGTTTGGCGCGTCATTGTGTCATGCTTTTCCCTTTGATGTTCATTTGGCCGGACTCGATGCCATTGTAGAGGCTAGGATCTCAATGCGCATGCATTTGGGGTAGTCAGAGACTCAGAGTTTGCGGTATACATCAGATTGCGCTTGCAGAATTGATCATAAATGGAGATGAGTGACAGCATTCTGCCAAGGGCGCTTGTTTAGTGAGCTGATGTGGTCACGGCAGTTACAGTAATACACCGGACGGTGAAATTAAATCAGCCTCGGAATACAAAAGTGTACTGCTTGTATCTAAATATTATACGTGCACTAGATGTGATATATAGCTTAGGATCTAAGAATCAGTGGAAAACCTGCCCATCGGTAAAAACACGGTCAGTGGGACACGTCACAAGAGATAACGACCAGCATTGACCCCGTTGCCGAGTTCCCATCATCTGCTTTTGAATGCTTGATGCTGACGCTCGAAAGGCTCTACATGTCGATGGCTCAAGAACATCATCTACCAGCCGAAAGGTCTTTTTGATTCTATATTAGAATATGGATCTAAAAGAACGGAGAAAAGTTGTCTTTTGGTTCTGAGAGCCTTGTTTTGTGTGTTTTTGACAAGTATTCCGGACTTACACTCATGAATATATATAGTTCCGGGACAAAGGCTCACTTGAAGATAGGTTGACACTCAATAAACATATATACATTAACTCCGAGGCAGTATAGAGCGTGAGGAAGGCAAAAAAGCCGATTGTCCCACTGGCCGGTGTATTATTGTAGTGGGTTGTTCGTTCAGTACCAACATTCTGCTTTTGCATACTCTTGGAAATGGCTTGCCATACGTACAATGAGAGACTGAAGGCCTCCATCAAACTCGCATGATCATTGTCGTTGCATAGTAGTTCAATAATGACGGCCCCGCGGGGTCCCTTGAATAGCAATGCAGTAGGCGTGGGACGTGGCAACCGGCGGGAACTCCTTTACTACTTATAAATCACCTTTCTAATTGTGCGCTAATAGTGCCAGTCACAAGAGTGGTTCCGG
>QLOR01000838.1:0-10190 GCA_003313825.1 Sarcodon aspratus
GCTTGGCTTATTGGGGGCCGGCTTTGGCCGGCTCACGGCCTGAGGCCGGGCCATGCACAACACTACTTTTGATAACCGTTCCGTGCTAATGATTATAAAATTGGGTTAGTTGTGATCGACTATAACGCTTTATAATGGTTCTGCTGTATGATTAGATAGGCATAAGCTTTACCTATTGTTATAAGCTACGATGACCTCCATCAGGAAATACGCAAATCTCTATAAAAGGCAATAAAAGTTGAAAAAACTGCAAAAAAGTGTCAAAAAGTCCGCAAAGCGCAGAGAAAGTCACTCTTCGTAAAGCTAGGTCGGTTTCTGCGCGAAGTCTTATTTTAGAAACAACGACAGACATTTTCGAAGTACGGAAAAAGTTGGAATAAAGTTGATTTTGAAGTGAGACTTCGATTGACTGCGAAAAGTAACCAAAGTAATATTAAAGTATAAAAATCTGTAGCACTCAGACAATTTCAGGAATGGCAGAAATATGAATACTAGGATACTACAAAATGCAGTGGCAAGTTGACAGTTACTCGGGCAAAACGGAAATCAAACCTGCCACCCGAGCGATAATAACCCATCCCCCCGGGCCAATGCTGCAAGGTCCCCAACCACCAGCCCGTAGATTCATCTCCAAGTTCCAAGTCTGCATGTTTGTGGGTAGTGGTGTGGCTGTTGCTGTGCTGTTTCCTGAGGTTTGGTAGGGGGTGATGTGTTTGCACAGCGTCTTTGATAGTGCCTTGTTGACAGTGTTGATATTTGTGGAAGTGGGTGGTTGCCGAAAATGCATCGAAAACGAAATATGAGAATAGAAAATACTAATTTAAAACACTAGAAACACTCGAAAATCAAAAGAAATTAGTAAAGATGCCTGAAAAAAAAAAAGAACCAGTGCACACACCTTTCATATGCGCAGAAAAACAAAGCAGTAAATGTATGGAAACCGTTTGGCGTAACTTAGGCCCAGATTGAAAGCATGACCGCCACACACACGTGATCGCATGTGATGTGGTTGAAGTTTCAACGAGATCTTTGAAGTCTTCCCCTTGTCCTTGGCTGTTGTGGTTATTGTCTTGCTCATCTCCGATTCTCACTGTTTTTCGATCTCAAAAACAGGCGACTCACAGTCTCACACATCAAGTGGTCACAGTCATCAAACTTGACTCAAAGTCAACCCACCTCCAGGTCATGGACCATGGTAGATGTTTATCAGTAAGGTCCACCGTATCCTCATGTTACCTCTCAACTCTAAAGTCTGCCGCATCAGCCCAGGCCCCACTGTGAGTCCGAGTCCACAACCTCCAAATTGACACCAATGGTCGTGAAAACCGAATCGAAAACTACACCAGTGACCACGACAGGTTTCTGACTGGCTCAGACACCCTGGTCCCTGGATGAAGAAATATATGCAGCCTCACTCGGAGGCTTCGCTGACAGTATGGTAATTGAAATTTGATTGCATGCCGAGAGATTTTGACGTCGTGTACTTCTGTTGTACTTTACTTTTACTTTCAAACACTTCGGAATTTTATCATATTAAAGTGAACTTAAAGTACAAGTAAAGTGTTCTCTCCGCAAAGTCTACAAAAGTCCGTGCAAAGTTTGCGAAGTCAAAACGCAGAAATATGTGTATTACCTGATGTCATAAAATAGTTATCTACATCTTATAACTCTAGATAACAGTTAATATTTGCGTGTAATGTGTTCTGATGCCGGATGTCACCAAATTCGGTTTGTGTCTTTGAAGTTCGTACCGCGTCAAACGTCCCTCAGGCTCAACAACCTTTCTGAACCAGTATCCTTTGCTTTGTCGAACTCTGTTTCTGGTTCAGATCTAGCTACTGCTCCTCTCATGGCTGGCAATACCTGTATTGCTTGTGGGAGGCAATTCAGGACCCCTCATGGAGTTCGTGTCCACTACTCATCATGCCGCCAACGAGTTATTATGCTTCAGGAGAGTACGCAGAGGGCAAGGCAAAGGAGAGACCAGGAAGCAGCTGAGTCGGAGGCCAGACTTGGACAACTTGCCCACACCGTTGATCCCAACCCTTATCGCCCTGATCAAGATGAGATTCCTGCACTGGGAACCAGTGAACCTACAGCGAGTTTCCTTGATTATACGTCAAGAATGTATTCTAACATGTTATCACATAGCCGATGGATGTCGATAAGGACGTATCAGTAGTCCAAAATCCGCCTGCGCTGTCAGATCCTCCTCCATTACCTCCTGGCCCTAGTGGTCGTCCTCGACGGCGCACACGATTACCAAAATGTTATCGTGATATTTTACCAGAACCACCCACATCAATTCCAGACTCAGGGCCATCTATTCCACCGCTTCCCCGGCCTAGTACAAATGTACTTACCAATGAACCTGCCAACACCCCTCCTGAACAACTTCAGCAACCATTTCGCACCAAACCAAATCGCATGGGCGTCTACAAGATCTTCCCAAATCGCCCTTCACGAGATCCCGATGATGAACTCTCAATCAACGATCTTTGTGACTCTGCCGGCTTGCTGATTCCACGCACAACTCATACTCAACAGAATGACATCCCTTCTCCTGCCGTCTCCCCACCATTTGCTCCGTTCCTGAGTGCATCTGTTGCATACTTAATGTGCTGGTTGCACAACGGATCTAACCAGAAGTCTGTTCAAGAACTCAATAAACTTGTCAAAGATGTTCTTCTTAAGGAAGATTTTCGGATCGATGATCTGAAAAATTTCAGCGCTAAACGTGAACAAGAACGACTTGACAAGTCTGCCGACCTCATTGACGATACCGATTCGGATAACACCAATCTATTTCCTCTCGACAAGGGGTGGACGAAAACATCAGTCAAGCTTCGTCTGCCTGCATCGAAGATCAAGTGTCCGGAAAATCAAGCACCTGAGTTCGAAGTGCCTGGTGTTCTCTACCGTCCACTCCTCGATGTTATGAAAGAAGCATTCATGGGCCCGGATTTTCTCACGTTTCATTTGACACCCTTTCGACAACTTTGGGATCCAAGTCATCTCCAACCAGATAGTGTCGTTCCCTCTGTATCACCGCCATTTCACTCCGATTTACTTCCAGAATCAGATCCAGGACACCAGAATCTCTATGGAGAGATTTACACTTCACCTGCGATGCTCGAAGCTCATCGCAGCTTGCCTGCCAATCCCGAATTTGAAACCGTTGTCGCAGCCTTTCTGTTTTGGTCCGATTCTACTCATCTCGCAAATTTTGGATCAGCTTCACTTTGGCCTCTATATACTTTCTTTGGGAACCAGTCTAAATACCTACGTGCAAAGCCCAATTCACATGCTGCTCACCACCAAGCATATATCCCATCTCTCCCTGCCAACATCGACGAGGTCTATCTCGATCATTTCAGCAAACCTCCATCGTCGGAGATATTGACCCATCTCAAACGAGAACTGATGCATGCGGTATGGGATCTCCTTCTAAGTGTTGAGTTCATACACGCTTACATTCACGGTCTTCTTATTAAATGCTACGATTCGATCACCCGTCTTGTATTTCCACGTTTTTTTACATATGCGGCGGACTACCCTGAAAAGTTCGTTCCCTGTTCAAGTCTAGTATGCTCTTTTAACTAACTTTTACACAAGGATTCTCCTTGCAACGATCAGATATTTTGGTCAGTGTCCATGTCCCCGATGTCTCATCACAAAACCAAAGATACCTGAGATGGGAACGTCTCTGGATATGCGTCAACGTGTTGACACACGCTATATTCGACTGGACAGCAACCTGATGCGCAATTTAATTGAACGCGTTCGGACTTGGATTTTTGAACAAGGCCTTCCACTTGATGGTGCTGCGGTAGAGCGCGTCTTGAAACCGGAGTCTCTGGTCCCTACTCGGGTGAGTTTCCAACTATGCTTTACAGTCACCAACGTTATCTCATAATATGTAACAACAGAATGCGTTTTCAAAGTTACTACACCATGGTCTCAATCTCTTTTCGTTGTTTGTTCCAGATTTTTTGCACGAGTTTGAGTTGGGAGTCTGGAAGGCTGTATTCACACATCTAATCCGTATACTCTATGCTATAGGAGGTGATGCAGTAGCCAAGTTGAATGAACGGTATGTTTTGACTCGGTCCTTGTCTGATCTCCGACCACTAACAGCTAACATCTTCAATATTAGATATCGAAAAGTCCCAACGTTTGGTAGAGACACAATCCGCCGATTTCATGAAAATGCATCTGCTATGAAGAAACTTGCCGCATGGGATTTCGAAGACCTGCTACAGGTGAGTATGGTCAAATTTAGTTTATCTTTATATTTAAATCATCCATTCTAGTGTGCGCTGCCTGTATTCGAGCATCTCCTCCCTGAGCCTCACAATACCACCGTATTAGACCTTCTTTTCACTCTCGCAGAATGGCATGCATATGCCAAACTTCGCCTACATACTGACTTAAGTCTGTCACACCTTGCTACCGTAACCAAGGCATTAGGGAAGCTTCTCCGGTATTTCACCAAGACAACATGTGCCGACTATGTTACCAGGGAACTACCTGGAGAGCAAGAAAAGCGTGCTCGACGCAAACGTGCCAAAGCTGCCAAACGAAAGCCTGGAAATGGACCACAGTCTCCACAACCTCAAGCCTCATCTAGCGATCCTGTAAGCCGCAAGACGTTCAATCTTGTCACCTACAAATTCCATGCCCTCGGTGATTACTTGCGAACGATTTTTGATTATGGGACTTCGGACTCCTATTCAACACAAGTGGTAATTGTTCTTAACTTCATATGTATTTTCCTTTCTTACCAATACCATAGGGTGAGCTTGAACATCGTCGAGTTAAGCGATTTTATGCACGTACAAATAAAAATCAATACACGATCCAGATTGCAAAACATGAACGTCATCAAAGGCTACTCCGTGCTATTGCGCAAAGGATGAAGGCACAAGGAGACACACCTCAAGAATCTTGCAATAATACGCCTGCTGTTGAATTTACTCAACATGAACCTCTCCCGCTCACATCTCCGACACTACATTACCATATCTCTAATGAACGGCGATACGCAGTGAATATTCCACAATTTATTTCGTCTCAACTCGATGATCCTGCGACTCAGGTAAGAGTCATTTTAATATAAGTGTTTGAGTACCACGATCTAACAGTGTTTTGTTAGAACTTTCTTCTACATTTGAAAGCCCATCTGCTTGCATGTCTGTTGGACTTAGGTTATGATGGTGACGAACATGAGTTCTCCGACGATGAACTCAGTACAGTCACCATTGTGCGCGACCGGCTTTATAAACACAAAGTCGTCCGTATCAATTATACGACATATGACATTCGACGAGCACAGGATTCACTCAACCCACGAACACATCCCGATATTATGCTGTACTCGCAGGAAGAAGATATAGATACCTCAAATAGCCATCCATATTGGTATGCACGTATAATCGGCATCTTTCATGCAGACGTTCTTCACACCGGATCAAAATCGCGGAGTCAGGAACCACAAAGAATGGATTTTCTATGGGTGCAGTGGTTTGGACGTGATCCGAGTCACCAAGGCGGTTGGAAAGCAAAGCGTCTCCATCGTATTGGCTTCCTAGACGCTAGCGAAGATGGTAGTGAGTTTGGTTTCGTCAATCCTCAAGAGGTGGTACGTGCGGTTCACTTGATTCCTGCCTTTCATTTCGGTCAGACAAAAGATTTGCTACCGAAATCAATTGCCCGACAGCCCTCGGAGAACGACACGGATTGGTCTTGGTACTATGTGAATATGTAAGTTTCATATAAACCAAACCTTCTTAGGCGTTATTGACCAATTATTACTAGGTTCGTCGATCGTGATATGTTCATGCGGTTCCAGGGAGGAGGTGTTGGCCATACTGGTGTTCGGTCTAGCAATCAGAACCAAGACAAATCTGACTCTGGTTCTGAGCCAGATGAAGACGAGCCTGAAGATTTACCCATGCCAGAAATCACACGGACACAGCTTACTGAAGAAGTTCTTCGAGCTCTCCAGCCGGATGCAGTAGAAGGTGACTCAGATAGCGAGGAACTGAGATCGCATTCAGAGGGTTCAGAATCCGAGTCAGAGTCGCTTGAATATGAGGAGTCAATGGAAGCGGTTGATGTTGATCTAGGACCTGAGGATGGTGAAGAAGATTTTGTCGATGATACTGAGCTATATGGATATGCACCACTGTAATAAAATGCAAACCACTATAATAAAATGCAAATTCATGGTACATCAGGAAAACTGTCCCTGGGAAAATCACGCAAATGTTGCAAATTCGAATAGAATTTTCATCAACATGCGAAAATCAGGAAGATTATTGCAAACTCATGAATATTGTAGAAAACCGTGACATATTTAATGTAAGGTAATATATGTACGGCGATTGGTGAAGGAATTAACATAAAACGTACTGCACTCGTCTAATACGTGGTGCTGCAGAAAACATGGGTCAAGCCTTTTGACAGTGTTGGAGTTTGTGGAAGCAGGCGGCTGCCGAAAACATGTCGAAAACGAATAGAAAACGCTCGAAAATAAAAAGAAAGTAAAAATCCCCGAAAAAAAAGAAAGAACTAGTACACACACCTTTCATATAAGCAGCAAGACAAAACAAATGCATGGAAACGAAGTGATAAAGCCAGATTGCATCACCCGCACACACAATGGTGTGATCGCATGTGACGTGGTTGAAGTTTCAACGAAAATCTTCCAAGTCTCTCCATCGTCTTGCTGTCTCTTGCTCACTCTCGCTTTTGACATGGATGCTTGTACTCAGCTAATTCTTGCCTCATACTACTCCCAATCTCAGGCTCTTTAGTATTCTCTTCTGCTATATCTGCACAGACTACTGTCTACCCTCTGCAAGCCTTTGAATAGGTCTCTCTGACAACTACTCCACTTATTTGCGTCGATCAAACCATGTCGCTCGTTGAGATTGGTTCCAACAAAAAGGGAGAGCATTGAACGAGTGATAGATCGGGGCGATCTTGATAAAACTGAATCTCTGAAGGTGCACCCACCGTGAGCTTGTCCTCTCCTGCCCATATCAGTTCTCACCCCTCGCCGTATGAGATTTTAAGCCGCGGTCAGCATCCCAGGGTTCTCTGCGATCTCGTCTTGACTACTATAACTCAAACATGGGAGCGGAAGAATAACCTTCTCAACACTTGCAACAACCGGAGATCAGACCTTGCATGACTGTCGCTAGATATGAACGAATTGTTAGGATGTAAGTGCATCATCAATTCGCGGATGATTTGTTTTACATTTCCTCTGTTGATCAGTAAGGATACTCATATCCAACAGGTCATTCCTTCGTTGATGACATCATACTCCAATGGATTCTAGACGGCCCGGTCATCAACTGGCGAAAAAGAGGATGAATACTGATCCGCATGCATCGCTATCACCATCGTGATCACCACCTCAACCAACACGTCCGGTTTCTTTGTCCCTTCCTCGCTTGCTCACTCTCTCATTCTCTCATTCTCCCCTCACTTCTTGTTTTCGTCATGAGATTCACGTCAATCTTTGCTGCTCTTGCCGCTGCCACTGTCGCATTCGCTATTCCTACCCAACGTAGCACCAGCCAGGGAAGCATGTCGTCGTTACCGAATGTATGGTGAAACAACAGAACTTGACAAGGCTTGGGACATCTACTATGGGGTATGCGATCGTATCAATATCTGGGTGTCGTATCTTACATGTTTTCAGGTCTTCAAAAAAGTCGAGAAGCAGCTTCCTCAGTTGACCACTTTGGATCTACAATACATTTCGCCCGACCTGCTGAAAGCCCGCAACCTCGAGCTAGCTGTACCAGGTAAGAATGCTCTGCGCAGATCTTTGGAATCCTCGTTGATAGTCTGGATTAGGTACATATCAAAGTGGTCGACCAATCATCAGGATTATCAGCTTTGCCACAAAGTTGACTGTGATTATTTCTAAGCAACGACCACGACGTCTAGCGTTGAGAGGAAGTGACGGTATTGATTATCAATATCTTCTCAAAGGTATGTTTATGCTGTTGCATCGAAGTTGGAAGTGATAACGAGATGTGTCTTAGGTCACGAGGATCTTCGACAAGATGAATGAGTCATGCAGCTCTTCAGTCTTGTCAATACGCTCCTCTCTATAGATACTGATAGCTTCAAGCGTAGATTGCACATCCAACGGTATCCGGTTATTCCTTTGGCTCCTAATGCTGGGCTTCTCGGCTGGGTCAAACACACTGATACTTTGCATGTCCTCGTTCGTGATTACCGTGAGTCCAAGAAGGTATTGTTGAACATCGAATATCGTCTCATGCTTCAGGTACGTCTTTCCTGACGTTGTGTTGAAATGAAAAGTTGATCTCTTGATGTAGATGGCACCGGATTACGAGAACCTTGTACTGCTGCAGAAGATCAAGGTGTTCAAATATGCTCAGGAGAATACCACTGGACAGGATCTATACAAGGTGCTTTGGCTCAAGAGCGTTGATTCTGAGCATTGGGTCGAACGTCGCGCAACCTACACTCGTTCACTTGCGGTGAATAGCATGGTCGGACACATCCTGGAAAGTGAGACTTATGATGGCATTCTTGGAGCGGATGAAGGAGGGGTTGTAGTTCAAGCCATCTGTGACCTAGTCTACTAGTATACTGATGTTTCGCTCATCCTGGATTCAATTCAAACAAAAATTAATGTTATCTCGGCGTGAAACTGTGCCAAATTGTGCACAAATCTGAAAAATTAACAAGTAGAAATGCGCAAATTTACGGAAAGTTTACGGATATCTACGCATATTATTTGGGGGACCTTCCTAAGCGGAGAATATATAGAATATAGCATATTTGCGGAAATATGCGTGAATGTACGCGAATGCGCATGAATGTGCGTCAGTTTGCACGGGAGGTTTTTCCTGATA
The DNA here is from genome assembly GCA_003313825.1 of Sarcodon aspratus. NCBI lineage: Eukaryota > Fungi > Basidiomycota > Agaricomycetes > Thelephorales > Thelephoraceae > Sarcodon > Sarcodon aspratus. Next base: position 8,907 of record QLOR01000838.1, read on the forward strand.
TAGTGGGCCACAGTCACTCACGAGTCTCCACCTCACGTAAACAAGACCATCCAGAGTTGCCCATACCATCATGAGCTGTTCGGAGATGCTGGACTGGGAGGTGCTCAGAGAACTACGCGCAAACATCCCTCAGATCACTGTTCAGGCTTTCATGAATTTTTTAGCACCTCCTCAGCCTGAGTTCAATATTGACGCGACGATGGAAATGCTGAAGGCTGACCCTAATGGAAGTCTTACTTCTTCAGGTCGGTGGAAAGCGTTTGACACGGAGCCCAAGGATCAACTTCAAGTTGTTCCGGAGGGCACGATATTTGAACCAATGCCAGATATCTTCAAGAAAGTTGTGGACACGATAATCGTGAATTCGAACTCAAAAGTGAACACGGACAATTGTTTGGTCGAGTTCTTGCAGAAATCATCCAGACCTGGTGGTTATATGGTGATCAAAGATAGGTTGCAGAGGGAGGCTGTATCATGGGCCGACATCTTGCTTTTGTGTGAGTACAAACAGAAGGAAGGATACGAAGAATCAGAGCATGTAAGCATTTCCCAGGAACTCTGAAATGCTGTCATACATTTACCTCTGCCATTAGAACGTGAACATGTGCTTATGGAGCATGCAACAAATCATGCAAGACGATCCATGTCGGCGAGCGACGTTTGGTATGACCATAGAAAATGCCACGACGAGGCTCTGGTTCTGCTGTCGCTCTTCGATTGTCGTCAGTGAGGCATTCGATTTCATCACCGTATGTATTTCTTTTGGATTTGCGTGGCACTTTGGCAAACTGAAATGAGATCAGGAACCTAAAACTCTTATCAAACTCTTTGCTGCATTCGCTTTCGCTGACAAGAGGTCACTCGGCTTGGATCCCACTGTGGAGCGTGTTCCAGGAACGCTGACGCAGTTCATTATAACTGTCCATCCTGATAATGACAAGGAAAATCCCAGAAGGTTTCTCACCAAGAGAATCATATCTTCGTCTGGTGCTGAACAGCTCAGAGGAAGAGGCACTCGTGTTTTCGAAGCAGTTGAAATAGACGAATATGGGCGGGAGAATGGCTCAGATGTCATGCTGAAAGATGTCTGGATCGGCCACGATCGTGCGAGAGAGGGAGCCATTCTCAATCAATTGTATGACGAGGCTGGTGATGAGGATAAGAAGCTTGTGAGAAAATATTTCCTCACCACAGTTTGTCATGGAGACGTTTGGATGGAGCCTGGTGTTGTCGACGATACAGAGAATGGTCTCATGCACGGATTAAATACCATCATGGACAGCA
>QLOR01000842.1:0-52450 GCA_003313825.1 Sarcodon aspratus
TTGCCATTTATCCATGAATTACAGATGTCTCTCCCACAACCCTATGAACCGAGTGTTCTGATTCCTCTTATCCAGTTTAGATATGATATCACAGCACCTAACCACCACCAGATTTTCTTTCTACCTCCAGCCGTTCAGAACCTCAATATCTCCTTTGGAATAGTTGTACTACAGGTTCGAGATAACTGGGGGTCCGACAGTTCTACATGTCTTTACAGGGTAGGCATTCATGCGTAGTAGACTATGTAACAATAAAATACCATTAATTCATTCGCTGGACTTTCAAGCTGCCACAAACCTAGAAATACTAACTTGAAAGCGGCCATTCCAAGTGTAATGACAATGCCTGATAGTCGACTGACGATCTTGGAGGGGCCTTTGTCTGTTTTCGGTTCCGCCTAGTAGCCACCGTTACCACTGTCAAAGGCGCCAGCTGCATCCATTTCTCCAAGCACCGCGACGGAGATCCGAGCGTTTGAAACAGCTTTGACGCCATTTTGGACAACGAGATGTGGCCTTGACAAAAGGTTGACTCACTGCGCATCTCCCTTAGTACTGAGGTGTGTAACTATATATACAGGTTTTCTTCCGTATTTAAGGGACCCATCTTTGGAAACTAACTCGCCCACTTCCACTGAGACTTTGTGCTGCAAACATGCCTTTCACAAGCGCCACCACAGATTCAACTCTTTCTGATTCAGTTATATCGCTTTCGGCTCTTTCGGATTCAGTTCTCGACTACATCCTCGAATCGTCCGATATCGGAGATGACGAATCCATATACGAGTCTGCGTATGATTCTGATGATCATTCTCCAGACTCGGATTTGTTGGATACCGTGACCGACAATGAACAGCAAGGTTACTATTATCCTTACACTGGAACCACTCTGACCCGGGCGAGATTTGATTTAGTTGGTCTTGGTACTGCTGGTTGGCCGACGAACGTGGACGTAAGTTCCGGCTCACTTCTCTTGTTTTGTATTTTCTGATGATTGGTTTAGCTTTTCCGGATGCATGGTTTCAGCTCGTTTTCCACCTTCAACAGGATCAACAAGCGTCGCTTCTCTTCCTGTGAAGATGAAGGTGTGGTAAATGAGCAGGAGCATGGCCCAAAAAGACCGAGGCTTCTCCATGATATCGGCGGCGTCCATCTCAATGATGATCCCATCAACACCCGTTCCAATAATGACCACCCTGATCCTTCTGACGACGATCATTCTGATCATTCCAACAACTCTTGCAACGATGGCCATATCCGTCCCAATCAAGACCTCGTCAGTGATGACCAAAGCGAGTGTTCGACCAACAATTGCAGCCACGGAACTACCCAGGCGTATGTCGAGGAAGATCACATGGAAATTGATAGTAATTTTTCGCGATCTCACAGCGCTGCATCTCGCAATTCATCGTACAACCTTGTATGTATTAGGTTTCTTCTATTCTGGCTTCTAATCTCACTTTCCCTTTCAGAAAGCTGCAGTTGCTGGCGCAGAAGATATCATTGCGATTCTCAAAATGCATGATCATATGTTCAGCTTGATGAATAGCCGGTTGAACGCTATCGAGCAATTACTGGAAGTCGTCCTTAGGCAAAATCAGGTGTTGGAGCAACAGGCTGCGCAAGAGACCTCTAATAATCGTGGGACTGAGGCTGCAGGCATCCGTGGGCCCAGTGGTTTTTTGGTTAATGAGATTTGTATTTCTGCTAACGAAGGTGCTGGTTATCAGGTCACGGGAAACATACCTAGCATTCGCATCACTTTATCAAATGTAGCAACAACGTCTTAGGGTAGAGTTTTATACTACTCTAGTGATATCATTTGTACCTGTTGTAATTTCCTGAAAGTCATTTTGAGTGGCTGCATGAGTTGTGATCTTGTGAAAGTGAATTACTATGTAGTGGTAGCATGGTACAAATGGGCAAGCAACAAATATAGTAATTTTTAGTATGTAACTGCAGAACTTCACTATGTGCTTGCTACAGATCCATTGAATCATGTGGCTCAGTCCGGAATCCGGATTCATTGAATGTGGCTCAGTCTGGATCTATTGAACATGGCTCAGTCTGGATCTGAGTCTATTGAATGTGGCTCAGTCCAGATCCATTGAACGTGGCTCAGTCCAGATCTATTGAATGTGGCTCAGTCTGGATCCATTGAACGTGGCTCAGTCCAGATCCATTGAATGTGGCTCAGTCCGGATTCATTGAATGTGGCTCAGTCTGGATTCATTGAATGTGGCTCAGTCCAGATCTATTGAATGTGGCTCAGTCCGGATTCATTGAATGTGGCTCAGTCCAGATCCATTGAACGTGGCTCAGTCCGGATCTATTGAATGTGGCTCAGTCCAGATCTATTGAATGTGGCTCAGTCCAGATCCATTGAATGTGGCTCAGTCCGGATCTATTGAATGTGGCTCAGTTCAGATTCATTGAACGTGGCTCAGTCTAGATCCACTGGTATTGGATGTGGCTCTCCAAGTCAGACATAGCTCAAGTCACATTCAGCCTATATGAAATTGAATTAATATAGAGGTGAATATACTGTAAGGGTTTACTTGGAATGGTTTAAATCTACCTTACATTCAAATTATTTGTCAATATCTTGCTATTGACAAAATTCTGAAAACCTTTTGAATTGTGTCATAAACAAAACCATAACATGATTAGTTACAATATTTTAAATCATGTTATTGTAAATACTCTGAAATATTTGTACAGTATTCAAAATCTTATCAATATTTTGTTCAACACAATATTCAAATAGGGTCTGAAAACTGGATGAACATGATATCAAAAGTGATAGACATTTGTGAAGCACAAGATGTTTGCAGTATAGCTTCACTATGCTGAACGAAATTTTAAATAGTAACAGAATTTTTCTGAAATTCTGAAAGCATTTTGTAGATTACAAAACAAGTTCAAATATAATAAAAGATTTTAAATATTGATCAGGTATTGTTACAATTTTGAAAGCATTTTCTACCACACGAGACAGTTACAAAACTTGATTGAAATATTAAAACTTGTCTGGCTGTTGTATCAGGTAATACTTTGACAAAATCCTGGCAAATTTTATAATACTGTTGTGATAATTTTTTAAAATTTTGTGATTGATGACATTTTAAATTATGACACATTCGATACAATACCAAAATTCAAGAAAATCTTGAAAATCTTCCAATATCTTGTGCTCAACAGAATAAAGGAAAGACTCAAAATTTCATTTATGTGTTGTGCCAAACAAGATGAAGTGAAATATTTATAGTAGTTCTACAATATTACTAAGATCTCTTGTCTGGAACAATCCGGCTGTGCTTCCAGTGCCAGTATGAGCTAACGGGGCCGACCAACCGGCCTACCAAGCCGCAAACGCGATCTTCAGAATCACAATTTTCATATATACCCTCGATGCAAGTGACGCAGAGTGACCCATCACCTTATCGATCACCAACTACGACTCCAAGGCCCAACTCCTCAAGACCTATGGCACCGTCTGTTAGCTTACCTATTCCTTCGACTCGACAATATGATGACTCCCCTCAATCGTACAATTCACCCACATTGCCCTCGATGTATGATAGGACTAGTCCACACTCGACACCCGCCGTCCCATACTTGCAACCCTCCCTACAGCGCCCTCAAGAACCTTACAGTGGATATCAAAAGTCACTTTCCTCACAACTAGCTGGTAATGGTCACTCGCCGCCGCCTCGGAGTTATGACGCAGACGCGAACTAGCATTCAGCAGCATTGCGACCCCCTCCTCGTCCACCGCTCCTTTGACACTGGTATATTTCCCCCACACCACCTTTTTTATTTCCAAGTACATAATGATGACGCCTATCTTCCCTCCCTCAATGTTGCTTTTACGTTGGGTCATTTGGATTCTCCAGGGTTACTACTGTACATCCCCAGTGTGCAGATAATTTGTACACATAATGTCCGAACTTTGAAACGCTGATAATACGTACAATGCCGGATCCAAGTACACACTCTGTGACCCGAGGGTTGACATACACAATATTTGGGATCCCCTCTAATTTGTATTTAAAGTATCGGCATCACGTCTGTATACAGTGATTAAGTGGTCGGAAATTTGCGGCGCCATGATGGTATCGCCCCTCTCCCAGCCCTTTCTTTACCAAAGTCAGGGCGTTTGGCATGTACATATGCATAAACATCAAAACCACAGTGCCGAGCGCTCAGCGCTCTCTATCCGAATCTGTCGCGTTGGCGGATTTTTTCCACTCAACCATTCGTTGAACATCCAACTACCAGTCTCTCTTTTCGACCGATATCCTAAAGTTGACCTTTGTGACGATGCTCATTCTGCTTGCATTGTCCGCATTACTCGTTGTTCCCTCATTAGCAGCCTCTGCTAGCGACTGGCAAAGTCGTTCGATATATCAGGTTCGTGAACCAGTTTTCATGTGTGGTTTGGAACGTATTTCATATTATGAATAGGTCGTTACGGATAGATTTGCGACTCCAGATAACTCTAGCCCGACATGCAACACTGGAGACCGCAAGTATTGTGGAGGTGGCTACAAGGGTATTATCAACAAACTTGATTATATTCAGAATATGGGATTCGACGCTGTGTGGATTTCGCCTATCGTTGCCAACTTTAACGGGACTAGTGCTTACGGTGAAGCTTACCACGGGTGCGTTTGTGATTCATAATATTCTTTTATGAATTTCGTTTGTTCTGATTTCATGTGTATGTATGGTACAGATATTGGCCTCAGGATATCTACGCGCTCAACACCAACTTTGGTTCCAGTGATGATCTGAAATCACTAGCTTCTGCTCTCCATCAGCGCGGCATGTATCTCATGATAGACGTCGTCGTCAATCACCTGGCAGCGACTTCCGTTCCACCTTCTTTTAGCTCTTTCGTGCCACTGAATCAACAGTCTGATTTCCATACACAGTGTTGGGTCGTCGACTACAACAATCAGACAGAAGTCGAACAGTGCTGGCTGGGCGATACTAATGTCGCTCTGGTCGACGTCAATACGGAAGACCAAAATATTGTCGGAATGCTCAACAGCTGGGTGAAGGGTATTGTTGGCAACTATAGCGCCGACGGAATCAGAATAGATACTGTCAAACATATTCGCAAGGATTTTTGGTCCAACTTTAGCAGCTCAGCAGGTGTCTATGCCATTGGAGAGGTTCTGAACAACGTGACGAGCTATGTTAGCGATTACACTCGTGCGTGTACCGCTCACAGTTTCTCCTTGAGTAGTGATCTCTATTGTTGTTGTTTTTGCAGAGGTACTCGATGCCGTTCTGGATTACCCGACTTGGTATCCCCTTGTAGCGGGCTTCCAGACTCAATACGGTAACCTCTCGGCTCTGGCTGAACATGTCAAAAATTCACAGAGCACATACAAGAATGGTCTGTTTGGAACTACATCATTCCTGGAAAATCATGACCAGCCGCGATTCCAATCTTTGACAACAGACACCGGAGTGAGTCGTCCACGTTCTACTGTACGTTTTAGCGAGTCGTGCTTACTGAGGGTGCATAGCGTGTCAAAAACGCCATGGCATTCCCTTTCATCCACGACGGCATTCCGATTTTGTATTATGGCAAGTAACTGAAATCTAGGTTTGGTTTTACTTGTTGATTGTTTTGCAGGTCAGGAGCAGGGCTACACAGGTGGTGGTGACCCCGACAACCGTGAAGCGCTGTGGCTTTCTGGCTACGTTGAAAACAAAGATCTTGTCAACCATGTCAAGGCCCTCAACATGGCTCGTAAGGCTGCTATTGCTGCAAACAGCAAGTTTTTGAGCACGCCTGTACGCAGAAACTTGTGACTTTCAATGCAGCATGACTGAGTTTTTTTCGTCCCTCTTTGTTGCAGATGACGTTCCCATCTGCCTCGGAATCAACGATGGCTGTGTCCAAGCCCCCCATGTTGGCTTTGTTCACGAACGTGGGCTCGAATGGGTCTACTAGCTGGACGGTCTCGAACACAGGGTACCAGGCTAATACCCAACTTACGGAGGTCTTGACGTGCAAAAATGTGACGACAGATAGCAGTGGGGGTATCAGCGCCACAGCGTCAAACGGATTGCCACAAGTTTACATACCGTCTTCTGCTGTCACGAGCAATAGCGGTCTCTGTGGTAATTCGAATGTTGCACCCAAACACAGTGGCTCGTCGATGAACACAAAGGTTTCGTATGTTTTGTTGGGAGCTATTTCTGTGATTGGATTCGTGTTGAGGGACATTCTCTAATGTTGGTTGCGTACGGACAACTAGGCCACGGACATTTATTACACTTACCTACTTATTTGTGGCTTGGGACTCTTTTATATATAGATCCTAAAGGGTATATCGAACATGCATTCTTTTGTGGACTATTGCAAATGTGGGATGATAATGAGAAAAGAGAAAAATCGAATATGAAAAGGTCATCAGACGACTACTGTACAACTGGTACCTAAAAGAGACAGAGAGATCCGACTGTGTACAGTTACATATACGCTATGGTAGAGGACAACTAACTGACAGGGATTAAACGTCTAAGATCTGAAGCCGCGACAGTGACAGATTCTCCGGGCTCACAAGTAGCGAGGACCTCTTTGAAGCCGTAAGAAAATTCGATACAATCATTGAGAATGCAGTACCCGGGGTGTCTGCCGTCGCTCGTGTCGATCTCCACCTCTACAATCTCTTCATCGGTGACATCCTTTGCCCTCCAGATGCCATATGGAGACATATCGCCTTGATCCGTAGTAGTAGTAGTACAACCATTAGTACTATTACTCTCGTCGTCATTTCCATTCGACTCGATGTTCTTCACACAAGTGGCAGAAACGCCGTTGTAATGGGGCGGGGGATCTGCGGCGGCCTGCATCCGAGCGATCCTCCTGCGGTAGAGGTTGGCAGAGTAGCGGATGACCTTGTCTGTGACAAAGATCAACTCCCTGGCTTCTTCATAGCCCAGGTCGCCGTGGTCTGGGAAAGCGAGGAGGTAGTAGATACCGCCGAGATTGAGGTCGGTCAAGACGGAGGGACACTCGTTGGGGATCAGGTCGAAATGAACCGAGGTATTGTGGGCTTCGGCCAAACGCCTCATTACGTCCATATCTAGGGCCCCTCGGAGATGGCAGGGCTCTTTCTTGCGAGCCCAGGATTTCAACAAGAGCAGAGCATCCGAGACAAGAGTCTCGTAATTGGGAATGGAACTCTGCTGGCGGCGGGCAGCCTTGTCTGAGGTAGGGGTTGCAATGTTCAAATCGAGAAAGCCTTCATCGAGAAGAAGGTTATAGGAGATGGTCTTGGCTTGGAGAGTGAGGAGATAACCGATGATCGCCCGGAGGCAAACACCTTGGTACAACGGCCAACCTTCGACGGGACAGGATATAGAAGCTCTGTGAGTGCCTTCCTCACCAGAGTCGACGCAGATGAACATGCCCATAGTGGTGGTGGTGGTGGTGGTGGTGGTAGTGAATGCGGTGGTGACGGATGGTGTATTTAGGGGCTTGGATGGGAGTCGGAAGCAACGGAGCTCGGTGAGTAAGACGGGGGTAGTTGAATGGTCCACCGGGTGCAGTGAGAGTCGTACTTGCAACCTAGACTCCATCGGAGAACAGGATCCGATCCGCTCGTCCGCGGACTTTCGGCTGCGGTCTGTTTCCGAGCAGTCGAGACTCACACTTGTTCCCGAAATAGGTAGAACGAGTTGTCGTGAGAAGTGAGTAATGGCTACTTGCATGTGATTGCGATTGCTGCTCGATTTGGACTAGTTCCGCACAGCCTTCGCGAATGAGCACTGCAGAATGTGTAATGAACTATTATTATTGCGTGTGATATTCTCGTTTATCGTACATCCGCATTATTTACTCCGAACGTCTAGTAAACAACCTCGGAACATTCCACTTCTTGATACGGAACAGATACGTCAACACAAAAATTGCCATGATCTGTCCTCTCCACGTTAGCCTCCAATAATCATTTCAAAGAAACTTTTACTCACATTAAATGCGCCAAAGGCGATAAATACGCCAACGTTCCTCCACCGATGAGAATATAAGATATGAAAGTTTGAAAATAAAAATTCGTCTGTCGTCCGGAAAGCACAAAACTGGCAAGAGCTCGTCGCGTCAGGATTCGTCACATAGCCTCCCATGTTCTTCATGAATGTCTCCAAGTATGCCGAACACGTCATCCCCGACGGTGGCTCTAGTGTCGCAAGTTCAATCGGAGAACATGTGAGCTGTTGCTTCCCAATAGCTGCTCAAAACAGTTCCAGTCCCACTTCTCTCTCTTCATAGAGCGGATTCACGTACCTTGTCCCAACAGACCCTCCACCAAATATGTGTATGGCGACACATGATACATCCACTTCCACCACCCAAGCCGGCTGAAGGGTTGTAGAACACCATTGCTACACACACAAGTTTTCAATATCATCGATAATCGTCCATGACAGCGCAATTCACTTACAATGTGAGCACAAACGAAAACAACACGCTGAAGAGCAGCGCTGCAATGTTGGCGTCCGGTGCCATCGCCGCAATCGCTTGTCCGATAGTCGTGTAATAGATTGGATATATCACGACCATCATCAAAAACGTGTATCCAGCTCGATCGCTGGAAAACCCAACTGTCCAGTACCAACAGAAAAAGAACAGTGCAGACCCAATCATATTGAACGGAAGCTCGACCAGTATTTGAGACGTGACCAGCGCCGTCCAGCTGTACATCCGGCTGGGCCGTTCCCTGACTTCATAGACGTTCCGCATATCAATGAACGGGATCTGAAGTTGATTCGCCAACGGAACTGAGATTATAAGTGCCATAAACACCGCGAACAGCTTGTTCTGGGTCCCCTGGATGCTGTCCTTGCTCTTCCAGAACGTGAACCCGATGAACAGTCCCGCTACTATGTTCAGCGCAAACTTGGCCATCAAGTACGTAGGATCCCGCCAATGCACTTGGAAATCTCGAATCAAAAGCGTAACCATCTGGTGAAGCCATGATGACGAAAACTCAGAGTGCAATGCCGTCTTCACTGGCGGCCGAGCTCGGCCTTCGTCATGAATACGGTTGATCTCCTCTTGATTTTTATCGCACTCTGGCGACTGTCTCCAGACGTGAGACCAGTCAACTTTGCTCGAGGAAGATGCACCAGCCCCAATGATTTCCAGCATGTATTCGGCACTGTCAATCAAGTCTTAATATCCACAACAAAATTCCTGTGGAAAAAAACCTACGGATTCTCGTCATGATCACACTTTCGTCCGCCGTTCTTTTCAAAGTAGTTGATCATCGTCGTCGAGTTGGTTCCCAAGTCACCGAAATAAACGGTCTCGCCACCTTTGCGGAGCAAAAGAAGCCTGTCAAATACCTGGAACAACTCAGCAGAAGGTTGATGAATCCTGGGAATGCCATCAATCGCAAGTTCAATGTCAGAGACGGCGAAATAAACCCGTACGTGCACAAAATTGCTTGACCTTGATCTGCAAGGGATCTCAAGAATACCATTATAGCCCAAGCACTCTGCGAGTCGAGACCTGACGTAGGTTCATCCAAGAACAACAACAGTCTAGGCTGAAGAAGAATGGAACGTTTAGAGAACAAAAAACTCCCAGGGAAAACTATAACTAACCTTTGCTGCCAACTCCACTGCGATAGTCAAACGCTTTCGATGTTCTACTCCGAGCGAAGCCACGATTGCATCAGCAAATTTTTCAAGACCACACATTGCAATGCACGTCTCGACACTAGGGAGTGGATGTTCAAATATTGCGACATATTTCTGCAGTTCAACGACTCACTAAGACTCTTTCTCCGCGGCAGGCACAGATTGTGGCTGGCGTAATGTGGCAGATACAAGTATTGCCTCTCGAACTGTAGCTTGGGGAACATGAGTGTCCATCTGCTGACAATACCCGCTGCAAATACGATTCAACATTTAGTCTGCACAAAGAAATGGCTCTCTCACGTTTGCGCTTGGAAGTCCAAAGGTAATTCATAACCGTTTACAAACCGGTCACCAGTAACAACACCTGTGTCTGTACGATTAGCCAAGACGTTGAGAAGTGTCGTCTATAATCGTATATCAGTAACGTCGCCCTGCGAAAAGAGAACGACATATACCTTCCCAGCGCCAGACTCCCCCATCAACGCAGTCAGCTTTCCCGGAGCAACGTATCCGGAAATATCATTCAACAGTTGTCGTTTAACACCGCCCGAGAGTGAAACGGTGTAATTCAGATGTTGCCAGGAAAATACATCCGTCATTTGAGGCGGCTTTTCCGTGTTCTCAGAACTTTCAGATGCTTGCTCGGTGGCGAGCACACTAGCATCTCCGTTCACGGCCCCGGCCTTTTCCTCGTCACCAACCTCCGTCGCAATGGCAGCTTTGCCCCCACGCTTGAACAACATAGTAGACCTTGCCTCCGATATCCCAGAGTTCATTTCTGTCAAGACAAGAAGCAATGCAAAGAATCCGAAACCGAATGCAATGACAATGCCAAAATTCTGGTAATCCATGAGCACCTCGAATGCGAACAGATGCACAAAATTCCTTACCCTCCAGAGATTACTATAGGTATAGCCGAACGATAATTGTACATAGGTGTTTCCGTTCACAACACTCTGACCTGCGACAGATCCCAACGTCGTACAAACTTGATTGCTCAAGGACACGCCTTCATACCCAGGACCCGATGGGACCAAAGACGAGCAGGTGCCTCGTAGCGTATGGAATTCGTTTGTCAAGAGAGCCTCGAACCCATATCGAATCGGCTGTGAAGGAACCAAACTATTCAGTGTCACCCCATCATGCAATAAAATAAAAAAGTACATTAATCCAAGTGATCCATTTTAACGCGCTTATCATGGAAGGCCTCGGAATGGTATAGCCAGTGTACAGCACGATGCCTAGGAGGACAATACCAGCGATAGTCTGGGCGGGCGACGGATCTTTGAAGGTTGCCGCAAGGGCACGGAACCAAGCCTTCATGGCCAGCGTTAAGGAGAAGATGAAAAGAAGGAAGATACTGCACGTTCACATACGTTAGACGAAACATGAAATCAGAATGGAGGGCAATACGCACAAATACTGGCTCGCGGAGGCTTGCAAACCGGTCAAAAAGTATATCATGATGGTGTATATAGCAATCGTGAAAAAGGTGATAGGGATGTCTACTAGAGTCAAAGCCGCGGCCTCAATAAACGGATGATACATTGCTGCTTTTTGGTGCCTCGCAACGATAGCACGTTGACCAAATAGTGCAGGAATCTCAGCCAACCCTGTCAAAGCAGTGAAGAGAATTGAACTTGGCATGATTGTTAGTTGGGCAAGAGAACAAAACTTGAAGATCTTACACAAATATAACTCCACCACGAGAGTAAAAGGCGGAGGTAGCTGATGGTAATCGCACAAAAACGGTACCGACGATTATGGCCTGGAATACAAACGAGCTTGAAGGGGTTCAGACAGCGCTCCAATGGATTCTAAAATAAGACGTCTCTTACAATAGATTGATGAACTGTACTGCCATGCTACCCTTCAAAATTTGCACCCTGCGTATTATAACTGCCCTGATTTGCATAGGAATCGAAATGATATAAGGACTCTTCTTGCGCGTTGTCGTGGCATGCTCAGCTCGAGCGCTAGCAATATATGCCTTCGCTCTATCGCATGGTTCGATGAATTCGTGACTGTAGGATTCCATGTCTTCCTTATTTAGCTGGGCGATGTATGACTGACGATAGCGGTCAACAAATTCGTCTGGTGTGCGGGGCACTCTATGCTCGAATCCTGGACGAATTATGCGACTGTTGGGATCAGTTACAGAGACGAGGAAGTCTGCCGTTGTCTGGCGATTCGCGGGCTCGTAACCCAAGTCGATAAAGTACTCGCGAGCTAGATTTGCGGGACCGTAATACGCCATCTTCCCATCGTAGATCAAACAGACCTTGTCGAATACTTTATAAAGCGATTCTCCAGCCTGATAGATGGAAACGATGGTTGCTGATCGGGTAATGTCTGTCGCTATGCGGAGAGCCCTGGAGAATTCTAAAGCTGTGGACGAATCCAGACCTCGGGTAGAGCTGTAAAAAGGATGAGAATATGCACATGTACCTTAACGCCAACAAACATACTTATCCCACGAATTTATCAGACTTCTGGTGGCCAGCGTTTCGGCGATGGACACACGCTTTTTTTCACCACCAGACACTCCACGGATACTGGCATCTCCAACCAAGGTGTTTCTGGTATGATTGAGACCAAACACGGTCATGAGAATATCGGTTACGGTCTTGATGTACATCTCTCTGGTTTCTCCAGTGATCCGGCTCTGAGGTGCCCTGGTCTTGGCGGCGAATCGCAACGTTTCCTCTACGGTAAGGGTTGGGAAGTGAATGTCGTCTTCCGGGCAATACTGTAGATCGCCTCGAAAATGTTTGGCGATCTGTTCGGGCGAGAAGGCATCATAGTGAACCTCTCCTTCTACAGAATAAAACTCGGAACGTCTGTTTGCCAAGGTTTTGAGAAAGGAGGTGCAACCAGCCCCAGGTCGGCCAAGAACCACTGGATGAGGATCAGATATGAGACATTACGAAGAGAGGCTAGCAACACACAAAGCATCTCCCCGGGACGGACAACGCCCTCGAAGCCACTAAGGATGTCCCGCACTTGGGGATGTCGCGCATTCTTGATATTTTCCATGATGACTTTCGGATTGAACAAAGAGCCCAGAGTCGACTGGTAAGAAGCGGTGCCGCCCTCACCAACGACGCGTAGGTCCTTGAACATGACGCCAAGCTCGCGTGTCTTGACATCTGCTTCATCTAGTCTATAAAGAGTAGGCTGAGTGACCGAGAGAGAAAAGGCGAGAGGAGAGCGACAAACTGTTCAAAGATGGAACGCATAGTCTTTTCCAAGTCAAAAGATTCTGCCAAGGTGACATCAGAATCACGAACACCAGGGACACCGGTGGAAGAGATGCGTCTGAGGTTGGCCTCAAGTTGACGAACCCCTGAAGGATCGAAATAGTCGACGCTGACGCGAGGGACAGGACGAGGTCTTGGTTTTTCTTCAAGATCTACATTGTCTGGAGGGGAGGCGACGGTGAGATCAGGCCCACCGTCCTCCTGTATCTCCTGAAGCGGAGGGGACTGCATAGTAGTGTGGGTGGTGGTGGTGGTGGTGGTAGTAGTGTGGCACAGGCAAACCGAAACAACCCAACAGGTCGAGCATTATATAGAGGTGGTTTGTATCGACGATCATAGCCGAGACGCTGACGGAGAAACAGACAAACCAGCTTACGGAATACTGATTATGCTTTAAATTTGTTGAAAAGCCCTGTGATTTTTAAAACCCAAATAAAGTAATTTCAGGTACAAATTTATGTTATCACATAAGTAATTACCAAATATATCCATGAACGTTTCAACCGTCATCCAAATTTCCTCCAGCGCCGTGGAAAATCGGCATGCAGGATTCGCGTACTGATTTATGACGACTATGCCAGTGCGTGTGAACGCTGCCGGTGTCTCATCGGAGCGCGCATTCGCAGCAAGACGCCAACAGTTTTGTGATTGCTTACTGTAAGTCCGAGACCCATAATCGTGCTAGAGAAGACAAGTGCGTGATGCTCGATGCGTGCGACTTCGGAAGATCGTAAACAAGTCAATCATGCGCGCAACCATATCAACTTCTCTCTACTTGCGTTTACCAGCACACTAAGGACCTTCTCACAAATTTATGTACAAGCCATCATGTTCTAGTGGTTGCTTGTTCGTACCTTTACACCGGATCCCAGTCCAGTTCCCGCCGTTGCACCACCAGATCTCCAATGATGCACACCACTCTGATCGCCCCTATCGTAGTCGGTCCTCCGCTAGCGCATGGCGCAAGTCTGAGATTATTATTTCTGATCCCTGGTCGTGGATTACTTGAGGAGTGTTGTTTGGATACTGTCGTTCGAAAGCTTGTTGGACAAGAATGGCTAGTCGTATATCACGCAGGGTGATCGCTGGCCTGCGTAAAGGCTCACATCCTACCACCGGAACTGTTGCGTTCGTGGTTTTTAGAGTGAAAAGTATCGTTGAGTACGTAACGCGGATTCCGAGGGGATGGTGCTGGTGGGACGGGAACAATAGTAGCATCAATAACATATGTCTACGGTGTAACAAAGCATGACAAGTAAACCGCTCACTCACGCCTTCTCCTTCACATGTTCCACCTTCGATTCCCATAATTCCGTTGAAAAACTTCATAGTCGATTTATGGGTGCCAAATCTAAACAATTTCTCTAGCGCCATCATGTCCGTGCCATGCGGATTGTTAACAGACGGCACAATTTTCCAACCTCTCTGATAGAGAGGACTAAGCAATTCGCCGCTTTCAACGGCTGGACATGGGTACGGAGGCGCGTCTGGAAGTATATCTGGGAGCGCTTGAAGTGTACTCGTGGAAAGGTGGTGTTTGGGTAGCTCCGATCCTGCCCTCAACCTTCCTAGGCCTCTGTCATTCGACCGTCCTGAGCATCTTGTGAGAAGGTCATGTTTGCTATGTGGGAAGTAATGAAATTGTCGCAAGTGGTAGCTTTGGGGAGGACAGGTCGCTTGGAATAGAACTGGAGACTTGAAAGATAGCCCAGGGAGATGTAGTCGATGCATTCGTTCAAGTCACAACTTGCAAGTCACCAATTGAAGTCGTAGCCCACTGTATACAGTGTACACCCGACAACAGCGTGCTCATTCGAATTTCGAGGCATACATAGTTACTAGCTACACATCGCGTTATCCGGCAACCTATGACTAGAGTTACTATGACAATAACTGAACCGGGCTGTTTCATCAACAACGTTAGTATGGAAGGCTCAGCTTGCACCCACCTAAAACAAAAGTAGGATTCAGCTTTATACGAGGATACTTGTTGTATATTGGCTGTGTACTGTTTTAACACAAGTGTTCATCAAGAGCAGCGAGCGTTTCGATACGTTGAAAATGACATGCATATAGTATTTAGGTCCCGTAGTGCCGCACCTTGGACAACTTTCCCTTCGTCATTGTCGTCTCCGCCATGTTTGAGATCTGAACTGCCGCAACTGTTGCTTGCGTCCTATATCCCGCAACCAGGAAACAATCAGAACAAAACTTATCGGTTCTCAGCTCCCAACAATCTTTTCTCCCCCATGTCTTGCGTCTTGTTCTCGATTCGCTTAAGATCGCCCCGCATGCCTCGCTCGTTCGGTATATCTGAAAAATGTTGTCAAATCCTGATGCATGAGGTGCGTTTTGCACAGCCCTCTCCCCATCATGTAACACTAATGGCACGTACAGTAGGAAACCCCCAACACATTGTAGCGCTGTCTGGCATCATCCAATTGCTCAGATATTTTGTCTAGGGTTTGTCATAGATAGGCGAAATATGTCCGTAAAAATCGATCTCTCATATTGCAACGGATCTTTCAATATTTCATTATTATTCGTTAGATATGATCTTTTTCCACAGTTGAAAATTTCCTCATCAGGCAATGTTCAACATCAAGACCACTTTTCCTCTTGCTTCTTTTGCTATCTAGGCCTTTTACTTACTTTCTAAATAGTTTATAACACGGTAAGCATTGGGTTTATAGAAAATTTTAATTTATTTCTGATTTGTTCCATTTATATTATACATTACAGTACAATGTCAAATGAAACAATGCATCATTTTCACGTGCATTTAGGCCATATCATACATATTTATCATTCTACAGAATTTATCGTAAAATCTTGGCATTTTTTGAGCAAAATTGAGGATGTGAATTGAGCTCATTGTTGATGACGACAGCGACAACGAGCACCTCACGTGATGCCGTTATGTTTCTCGGGAGCCGCCGAACAGACGCCGGGCGGCGCCACGTGGTGGGCGCTGCGGCTACTACTACGAGGTTGGGGGTGGTCAACAGCGCCGACGACGAAATCAGAAAGATACTTGCTTGTCAGAACAGGATGATACTCTATGTATATCTGTATATATTCTTCTAGATTCACGTAGTTTTTCATAGATATATGTAATTCAACATATTTTATCCAAAGTTGTCCTTCATATTGTCTTCTTCGAACAGTCATGCCAGAGTTTGGTCATCTGCCCCGCTGACGCGCGCTCAGATGCGGCCTTACCATGTAAACTTTCAGACCGAGACCTGGACTAGGGACACAAGGCTCCAGAAGGCTCCATGTCACGTCGGCAAATAGGTGGATCAAATGTAAGGAGCAGTGGGATAAAAAGGAGGAGAAAACGGGTTTCTGAGCTGGTTTGTAGCTTCCTACAACACTGCGCGGTGTTCAGCAACAGTAAATCATGGTATCCGCTTGTCTTCTTTCTCTTCTAGCACTTCTGCCGTTTTCAGTTCTTGGTAGACAAGTACCTATCATTGACGGGATTACTGGCGGTATCCCAAACACTGTCTACGATGTCCTAGCCCAACCCAGCATACCTGCTGTTAAGGTTGGGTCTCTCCGAGTTACAGAGAACTCCGGGATCTGCGGTGAGGCAATATTCTGTTACAAGCTTGTTGACGCTATCCACTTACACGATAAATAGAGACGACATATGGTGTTCACACTGCGTCCGGTTATGGGGATCTCGGTACGAACTCGCATATGTGGTTGGTATTCTGTTTCCATGCGCGCAAAGCACGTTAGTTCATCTGGACCAAGGTTCTGGTTTTTTGAAGCCCGTAACCATCCTTCAACTGCTCCTCTTGCCATTTGGTTGAACGGTGGTGTAAGTGGCTCACTTATGTTCACAACCCAGACTGTTCTCAATGCTATCAAAAGCCTGGAAGTTCCAGCATGATCGGCCTCTTCCAGGAGCATGGACCGTGCAGAATCAAGAATGATAGCAGCGGTGTTCATCTGAATCCAACCTCCTGGAATGAAGCTGCGAACATGTATGTGCATCATGTCTCGCCACTCATTCATTCTTACGACCTATCATAGGTTATATATTGACCAACCTGTTGGTGTCGGCTTCTCGTATGGTGCAGCCACGACGTCTTCTTCTATTGATGCCGCACATGCTGTTTGGGACGTGAGTGTTATGATACGTCGTTGAGACATATGAAACCGTCTCTTAACAAATATCCGTGTTTTGCAGTTCTTACAAATATTCTTTTCTGACCATCGTTTCGCAAAATATGCATCTCATGAATTTGCTTTCTGGACTGAATCGTTCGTGTTTTTCTGATCAGGGTTTCTGGTACTGACGTGACATTAAAGTTATGGGGGTCATTACGGCCCAGTGATGACTTCGTATGTATATGTACCTTTTGTCTATTTGTTTTATTTTCATGTATGCCTTCAGATATTTCCTCGACCAAAATGATGCCATTGCCAAAGGCACTATCAAAGGAATCCATCTCAAACTGAAGGTCCTTGGCATCGGAAATGGACTCACTGTGAGTGTTTCTGTGGCACTGATCAATGCAGACTTAATTTGATCTTGTTATTCCAGGATCCCATCACTCAATACCCTGGCTACATATCATATTCTCAAAACAACGCGTCAGTTTCTTTTCTTGTTTGAACTTACGGGTGTCCATCTAACTCGACTTGAAAGATACCATCCGCTTGTATCAACGGCTGTGACCAATACCGCTAGTCAAAGTTATTACGCTCCGGGAGGATGCAGGGACCAGGTCTGTTTTATTATCATAGACATAAACACTTGCGACTGATGTCACTGTTCATAGATTGTAGCTTGCAACGCAAACCCCTCAAATATCGTCTGCAGCCAAGCTCAAAACGACTGCAATAGTAACATTCTTTCTCCTCTCGCAGGCAATTACGACGTTTATTACGTTCCCACTCTAAATCCCGATCCTTATCCACCCAGTTTCACCACGTACATAAATAGCCATGCAGTGACTTCGAAGATCGGAGCCCAATCCACTTGGACTGAAACAAGTTCCCAGATTTATCAAAATTTCGCAAACACTGGAGATTGGATGAAGACCAGCAAACCGTACTTGGAGAGAGTCATTAATGCCGGTGTTCGAACTGTCCTCTATGACGGCGATGCCATGAGTCTTCAATATTTCATTATCTTCTCGATCATAACGGAAGTCTCTTCTTTGAAAATGGTAGGATTATATTTGTAACTATATGGGTGTCGAAGCGATGGTACGTTTTATTGAATATTCTAGTCATGTAATTCGGTCGCCTGACATAGTGCTTTTTCCAGGTGTCCAGTCTGAACACCAAGTTTTCATCTGAGTACGGAGCTCAACCCTGGACGCAATGGACTGTTAAGGGCACTGTTGCGGGACAATATAAGAATGCAGGGACTTTCTCATACGTACGCATTTACAAGTAAGCAGACCAAAAAACGTAATGTGAATTTTGACTAACTTTGTGATCGTAATATAGGGCTGGACACGAAGTACCTGCTTACACTGTCGGAAAGCTGCCTACGGGTCTACATGCACTAACGATGTTCGCTCAGGTCAATGCTGGCCTGCCGATTCACTCGACGTAAAGGCGTACATTATATAATGTTGAGACGGACTATATACTAGTATATGTATTTTTTTTTGATCCTGCCGGGGTATGTACCCTATGTCAAGACAATGTATCTACGGTGTTTACTCAGTCTGTGTACTCTAACTACTGCTCGTGAATTCTTCTTTGAAAATTTAAACGGACTATGTATATTGACGATAGCGTAGTCGGTGTAATTCCTAACCATTGGAGCATACAGGAATCCAATACATCTTACGCTGAGAGGGTCGTAGCGACCTCAAGTCTATTAACATCACCACCACCCTTAAGTTAGGTATCGTAGTTTGAACCTAGTAAGCTTCCCCGATCGTCATGCAAGGAAGTGGTCGAACGTGCCATGGTGAAATCACAATAAACCATGGCAAGGAAAGCATTTTACCATGACGCTGTTAGAATGAAAGAATAAGAATGTGCGGTTTATAGGACATCCGATTCTACTTCCGTAAAGGCTTCAGACTGAGTCGTAAGTTCTACATTGAACCGCATGCACCTTTATGGGACTATTGCCTCAGTGATGTTCGCAAAAAATTCGTAGGTCGTTGGGGCCGCGACGCAGATTGAGGAGACTCTGTATATATTGAACAAGGAGCCCGGCAACTGTACTAGTAGTATTTGGGTCTCGGCTAGAGGTTATACACCACTATGAATTCCCTCTGTCCGCCTCTGCTATAGCCTTGGTTTCCCAACGTTCAACTGTTGGGGAGTTGTCAACGTCAGGAGCAATCCGGGCAAGTTCCGCTTCCACTCACAAGCCGTCAATGCGGCGTTGAACTTGAAGCTTGAAGCTTGAAGTTTCATGCCGCATTTTCGCAGGAGGATCCACAAATGGCTGAACAGAGCTTACCGCAGTCGAAGTACCGTCAATTCAGTATCGAATGACGATTGATATCTTCCAAGTAGTATGCAAGGCTGTGCGCACTGCGTGTAAGTCATCGTCTCATTCTTGTCATCTTCGCACTTTGATCAATCCTTCGTCTTTGCGCAGCTGGGCATTTTGGCTCATTCATCCCCACCATCTACTAGAATGCGATCTGTTGCATTTGCTACGTTTTCTGCGGGTGCTCCTCTGGGTGTGGCGTTCTGAATTTCAGATTGCTCGATATTGACGAATACTCACTGATTCCAGGAAACAAAAAGCCATCTTGTTGTGCACTGCAGGATTCAGTTGGAGCGTCTCCCTGGCAGCCTTCCTAGGCCTCTGTCATTCGACCATCTTGAGCATCTTGTGAGAAGGTCAGGTTTGCTAATTGCTATGTGGGAAGTAATGAAATTGTCGCAAGTGGTAGCTTTGGGGGAGACAGGTCGACTGGAACAGAACTGGAGACTTGAAAGGTAGTCCATTGGAGATGTAGTCGATGCATCCGTTCAAGTTACGAGTCAACTTGAAAGTCACCAGTTGAAGTACGGCATGCAGTGTACTACTATGTACACTCGACAACAGCGTGCTCATTCGCATTTCCGGGCTAATAGTTACTAGTTACTCATCGTATTATCCAGCAACCTACAACTCGTAGAGTTATGACAATAACCGAAGAATTCCGGCGTTTGGAAAGCCCAGCTTGCGCCCAACTAAAACAAAACTTGAATAGGATCCAGCTTTATACGATGATACTTACTGTATATTGGCCTTGTTCTGTTTTGGCGGGGGCGTTCGTCGAGAGCAGCGAGCGTTTCGATAAGTAAGTTGAAAGTGACATCTATTTAGGTCGCGTCGCAGACTCGACGCGTCCGATTTGTGTTGACCTTGGACAACTTTCCCTTCATCATCGTTGTCTCCGCCATGTCTGAGCTGCCACAACTGTTGCTTGCGTCCCTAAATCCCGCAACCAGGAAACAATCAGAGCAAACCTTATCGGTTCTCAGCTCCCAACAATCTTTTCTCCCCCATGTCTTGCGTCTTGTTCTCGATTCATCTCAAGATCGCTCCGTACGCCTCGCTGGTTCGGTATATCTAAAAAATGTCGTCAAATCTAGATGGCAAGATGTGCGTTTTGCACAGCCCTCTCCCCGTCATGTAACACTAATGGCACGTACAGGAGGAAAACCCCCTTTCAGAAGTGGATAAAACATCTCTGAAATCAGACCTCATACCGGCCATGATCCATCTCTCCAATCCAGCCGACAAATCTTCTCGTGCTCAAGTAGCAGAAACTGTCTCGTTGATCGCCAAATCTGATTTCCCAGAACAATGGCCAGACTTAATAGATGTCAGTCCTTATTTCTTTCTTCGCCTCTCCTTTTTTTTCGCAGATACGGGAAGCATCTATTTCTTCGCCACACACAATTCTCAATCAAGTACTACTGGCCCCACGGCGTTTTCACTCCATCTGAACCACATCGCCACATGTAATAAATAGTGCTAACTGACGCGTTCCAATTCCAGAAATTGGTTCAATCTCTCTCTCAACATGACTATCAAGTTAATATCGGAGTCTTGGAAACAGCACACTCGATATTTCGGCCCTGGCGTGCAGATACACGATCAGACGCGCTTTTTACAACAATAAATTACGTTCTTAGCCGTTTTTCAAAACCATTCCTCCAAATGTTGTTACATACCTCCAACCTCTTGTTTTCATCCCCATCTCCTCCCAATCTGGCTTTGATCGCACAGACGCAAGCAATACTAATAGACATATTCTTCGATTTAACTGCGCAAGATCTGCCTCCAGATTTTGAAGATGCTCACTTCCAATTCTTCGGGCCAGATGGGTTGTTTTTAAAATTCCTGGCTTGGAATCCCACTGAACTAGTTGGCGATGTACGTTTCAGTCTTTACCTTCCTCTTTGTGTTTTTTTTACGAGATTCTGGTCAGCCTGATGATACGACACCGTCATTACCTTCACGAATAAAAACTAGTATACTTGAGATTGCAGAGGTAAGTAATTCTTACACACTGTTTTGTGATGTTCCTAACATTCAGCAACTTAGTTGTATACAAAACTATATCCGGAAGTTCTTCAAAGCTCTGCTTCCGTCGAAGCGTTTGTTCGCGCAATTTGGGATCTCCTTGGAGGTGGAAAGCTTCCTGGTGTTGGAGATGATCAGGTGATTTTTGTCCCTTGAAATTTATCACAAGTGCCTTTCACATATTCTTGTTCTTAGCTCGTTTCGCAGTCTTTGCGGTTTCTATCAACTGCCATCCGAAGTGGACACTATAAACCACTCTTCTCCGACAAACAGACCATATCAACTCTGGTGGAAGGCGTTATAGTCCCAAATGTGGGGCTTAGAGGCATGTTCGACTCCCATATTCCGCTTAATATCCTAACTTGTTACAGAACACGATATAGAACAGTTTGAGGATGATCCACTCGAGTTTATCCGTCTCGACCTTTCTATCCCTTCTATCTCGGGAGCTGGCGGAAGTTCTGGAGATGTCACAACTCGACGACAAGCGGCTGCAGACGTCCTGCAGGCATTGATTCTAAGTGGAGTCGAGGCCGAGACAACAGGAATTGTACAAAGCTGGATTTCCAATGGGCTACAGTCGTATTCTGTAAATCCTAGAGAAAACTGGAAAGCCAAAGACGGTGCCATATACTTGCTGGGAGCCATTGCAGCGAAGGGATCAACGGCGTTGGTGAGTCCTTGTAACTACCGTTCCGATCTAATAGCCGAACATCTGCTAGCATGGAGTCACATCCACGAATGCCCTCATCAACGTTGTCGAGTTTTTTTCTAGTCATATTTTTCAAGATTTACAAGCTCCAAGCAATTCTGTACATCCAATGCTGCAGGTCGATGCAATCAAATTCTTGTATACATTTAGAAATCAAGTGAGCATTCAAGCTTATACTTCATCGGTTGTAAGCTGATAAAGCACATGCAGCTAAGTAAAGATCAGCTCCTGGCTGTTTTACCTCATCTCGTCCGGCATCTTGGATCAGACAATTATGTCTCATGCACGTACGCCGCAATCGCTATAGAGAGAATCTTGTTTATCAAACAAGGTCCGAAATTAATGTACGGCTTATTTATTTTCCCAATATTTGTCTGATCATTCATCTATGGGTCCTAGGTTCTCGTCGAGTGACATACAAGGCGTTGCTCTAGATTTGATCAACACAATTCTGACAAAGCTTGAATCCGCCGGTAGCCCAGAAAAAGTTGCTGAAAACGATTTCTTGATGAAATGTAAGTGCAATTTAGTCCCTATCATCGCTTGATTGTATGGTCATTCTAGGTGTCATGAGAATCATCATGACCGCCCGACAATCGCTTGCTGCTACTGGGTACGAGCAGATACTCCGGCGGCTAGTTGGAATCCTTGGCGTTATCTCCAAAAACCCGAGCAATCCCAATTTCGATCAGTATATCTTTGAGAGCATTTCAGCGTTGATGAGGTCAGTACTTTTTCAAAGCTCGCAGTTTTTATGGGTTTGATTCGGTAGTTTTCAGGTTTGTCGTTCCTGCGAATCGAAGCTCGCTCCCAACGTTTGAAGAGAGTCTGTTTGGGCCATTTACGATAATTCTTCAGCAAGATATTGACCGTAAGCGAAGTTCCGGCTTTAACATAGAACATGTAAGAATGACTGCGTGTGACGCGCAGAATACATCCCATACGTGTTTCAAATTCTAGCACAGATGCTGGAACTGCACACAGCTGCAGTTCCAGGCGAATACCGCTCAATCCTCCCCTTTTTGCTAACACCAGCTAGTTGGCAACAAAAAGGAAGCATTCCTGGATTAGTGAAACTGCTGAAAGCATTTTTAGCTCGAGATGCACAACAGATGGTATCTACTGGTCAATATACGTCCATCCTCGCTGTGGTACAGCAGAGGCTTATACCGTCCAAAACCAACGATGGATGGGGGTTTGAATTATTGCAAGCTGTTGTTCAATATATCCCTCCGTAGGTTTTCTGAACCACATGTGCCTGTTCTTTGCTCTTAGCCTTGTGTAGATCGGGATTGCGGCAATATTTCCGTCCGATTATCGTTACTCTCTTAACCCGGATGCAGACGAGCAAAACGGATAAATTTGTCTATCACTTTGTCTACTTTATGATGTTTACAATGGCCATTGACGTCCAGGGCCTTACGCCTGATTTTGTCACGGACGCAGTGGAAGAGATACAGCCACAGTACGGGTCTCTGTTACTACTATCCATCAATGTTTGACGTAACGTTCGTAGGCTGTGGTCCCAGGTTCTGACAAGTTTCATCCTTCCTCAGGTGCCGACAATGCCGATTAAGGATCGAAAGGTCGTTGCTGTTGGTATGATTCGGATGTTGACACAGAGCAGAGTTATGTTTCAAGAACCTTTAATTCAAGCATGGTGCGTCGTCGGTCCTCTTTGACAACTGAGGAGAGATGAGTGTGGATAGTAATAAGTTGTTCATTTTTGAATCAGGGTTTCAGCACTAGTCGCTCTACGACGTTTGTTAGAAGACCCACAGCACTTGAAAAAAGACCAGGAAGAAGACCCCGACGCAGGATTGACGACTATAGATTACGAAGAACAGAATGTTGGGTACCAAGCGGCTTATTCGAGGCTTGCCTCTTCTGAATCGTCCAGCGTTGATCCTGTTGCATATGTTAGGGATCCGAAAGAATTATTAGAGAAGGAATTGGCAAGGTTGGCTAGCGAGGGTGGACTTGGAGGGCGCCTAAATCAGATGATCAGTGCAGCGCAGACTCAGGGATAAGGCCGGTACATTCTTCCGCTTTCTGTCCGCCGTGTAGTAAGTAGTACTTTGAAAATTGGCGAATTCTTTCAATATCTCTGATTCTTGCGTGCTTGCATAACCATCCATCATCGCTTTGAGTTTTGTCATATCTCCCATACGTCAACGACCGCCAGGCTCAAGGACTGTCCTTAATCACATGTAGTGCGCCTGACTGAACAAAAACCTGCCTTTGCAGCAACAATCTTTAGAGATTTCAGGTTATGTAGGAAGGTCAGATGTTCCAGGTCTCGAGGAAGAACTGAAGAAAAACGCAATCTTTTCGCGAACAGTTCCAGCATTTCGCAATGATAGAAACCTGGTTGTAAAACTGCACGGCGGCTGACTTCGTCCATGTGCTTTCACTGCAAAAAACAATGCGATCGCGGTCTCGTAGGATATTATTAGACAGTAGAGCGATACATACGACGTTGCCTGGTAGTGAGCACCAGGGTGTGGTTTGTGCTTCGAGTCGTCGTTGGTCACGAACCAAGTCGGTGCCAACCGTTTCGTCTTTCAAGTTCACGCCAACTTATCATTGGTACTATGCACCGCCATGTTTCGAGTCCAGCATTGTCAAGAAAGGCTCCAAAGACAGCTCTTCATAGATCCTTCCCTTCTTTTCGGCCTCTCTCTTCACAACCCCCTCCTCGTCCTTCCAACTTCGCTCGTCCGTCTATCTTCTTGGCTGGCTCTCTCTTTATTGCTTCTGTTGGGTATTTAGCGTTCCATCAGCCCGTCGTTTCCTCGATTGCAACTAGAGATTCTGTCGCGTTCGACCAAAAATACGGAACTCGAGAGGATTTCAACAAGGCGATAGAAGAGCTCCACGATATCTTTGGTGCAGAATCAGTCTCTACGGATCCGATAGTACTTGGTCCCTACGGCTACTCTGAAAATGATTATCATCCTGGTATCAATCCCCCTACAACTCGTGGTTAAAGCACTAAGATTTTGATTGTTTCAGCAACGCATCATGATGTTGTGGTATATCCAAAATCTACAGAAGACGTTTCCACTATCCTCAAGATTGCAGGCAAATATAAAATACCTGTGACGCCGTATTCAGGAGGTACAAGTCTTGAGGGCAATTACCGTGCAGTAACCTTTCTGCTTCATTACGCGTAGATCTCTATGTTTACCAGCCAAAAATCAATAGCACTCAGCTGGAGGTATCTGTGTTGACTTGTCCGGAATGGACAAGATCCTTGAAATTCATGGTACAACCTTTCACCCGATTCCCTTAGTCCATCCATTCAAATAATCACCCCAACACAGAGGCCGATTCAGACTTGGTTTGTCAGGCAGGGGCCAGGTGGCAAGATGTTAATGAGGCTTTGAAAGAGAAAGGTTAGTTACAAATACCTTCATTAACCTCAGAGCACAAGCAAATATCTACTTTCAGGAATCAAATTATTCTTCCCTGTATGCATAGCCCAATAGCGGAGTAGCATTCTTGTTCACCGGCGAGTTCACTGACCTATCCTTTCTCTAGCTTGATCCAGGCCCCGGCGCGACAATGGGGGGAATTGTTAGTACTGGTGGATCTGGAAGTACGTTCCATGTACGTTATGTCAACTATGGAAATCCATGCTCAGGTGGCCCATTTAGCTAATGCTGTAAGATACGGGACGGCCAAGGGTGAATGGTTCCTCAATATCGTGAGTCTTTATTCAGCCGCCCATTATTATATGTCGACCTTTACTGAACGTCAGTGTGCTGGTGAACGCAGACCGTCGTCCTACCAAACGGAGATATCGTCAAGACGCGTAGGAGAGCCCGGAAATCAGCTGCTGGGTTTGACCTCACCAAACTTTTTATCGGGGCGGAAGGAACACTTGGAATTGTCACCGAAGGTACATCTATTGTAGGGTATCAAATTCAAGTCTGAACAATAACCTTCCCCATAGTAACTGTCAAATTAGCCCCACTGCTACCCACATCCGTAGCTGTCGTCCAATTTCCAGATGTGCGAAGAGCAACAGAAGCGGTGAGAGATATCTTAAATCAAGGCATTGGAATTCGTACGTATAATAGTTTGGCAGACCTATATCAGAGGTAGACTGATCCAACTACAGAATGCATTGAACTATGTGACCAACAATTTATGCACGCAACGAATATTCACGGAATGTCTAAACGAAAATGGGCGGAAATGGATTCCCTGTTCATCAAGTTCCAAGGTCCTAATCAGAAGTTTTTGAAAGATTATATAGCGTTGGCTAAAGAGGTTACCAAAAAACATGGCGCTCTTGGCTTTGATACCGCCAAAGACGATCAAGAGGCTAGCGACTTATGGAACGACAGGAAGAATGGACATTATGCTGGATTGGCGCTAATACCGGGATGTAGGGCTGTGGCTACAGATGTCTGGTGCGTTCTTGACTCACCACATATAACAGAATTTTGTTTAAGCACGCCATTGTCCAGCGTTCCCGTGTCAAGTCTGCCAAAGTTGGTGTATGACACGAAAGAGGATCTTATAGCTACTGGCATCACTGGTGTTGTTGTTGGACACGTCGGCGATGGTATGTACTATGTGCTAACTCATTCATCTCTCTTTAGCTATCACTGCGCGTAGGAAATTTCCATACTCAACTCCTGTTTACTACGGACGAAGAACTGGCAAAGATTAAACCACTTGTCGAGCGAATGGTGCAACGCGCTATCGCCCTTGATGGAACTTGTGCGTTTTTTTCTCCATTGTCGGGTCGAGCTCTCCTGAACATTAGTACAGGTACCGGCGAACACGGTGTTGGAATCGGAAAGAAACAATATCTGTACGAAGAGTTGGGAGAAGGAACCGTTGAGCTGATGAAGACGATCAAACGTACGCTTGATCCTGATAACATTATGAACCCTGGAAAGGTTCCTGCCTTTCTCGATTTCGGTACCACCCTTGATTAAATTTGTCTCCTCTAGTTATACCCCGACAAGCCATCCAAGTCTAAGGAATAACTACGGATCCAACTGCATATATGTCTAGGAATTCATGGTATTGACTTTTTTTATTTCCCCATTCGAGACGTGGACCTCTTTTGTCTTTTCTGGAAGTGACACATCAGCGCACAATACGTGTCCTCTTGAGATGAATCGACTTCGTCTCCTGCTAGACTTGATCCTAGAAATGTTATGCATCGATGCTCCCCCCCTGGTTTTAATGTCATCCGAGTGCATCTGGAGGGCGCCTTGGGTTCATATACACTGGTATAGTTCAAGTTTGCCGGCACCGCTGATGTTGTCATATTCCCAGGTGCACAAAGGGAGTTTGTTGTACGGTAAGCTTATGCACAAAAGGCATCTGAACCCGCAAGCGACGGCGGATGATTTTCCGGAGGGGCCTTGACCCTCTGCTTAGAAACAAGTGACCAACCACAGATCTAGAAAGCGTCCGAACTGTCAAGGACTCGAAATGGATTTGGACTGAAAGAGGCCCTCTGATCATCACCATTGTACAAAACGACGAGTGCTCTAATCTGTCACTATCATTCAATAGTTGTCATCATACGGAGAATTTCCATCAACTAGGGAGATAATCAAGATGAAGACTTGGCCACGACCAGACCGTCCGTCGGAAGAAAGATTATGGCTCGGCGCTTAGGTACCGCTGAATACTGTGTGGCCGGAAGCAAGTAATGCCTGCATGGAGATATGGTCGTTGGACTCAAGAAGATCATACTTAGCTTCGTCCCCCAAGTTATCTCATCTCCGGCAAGTCGCGATCTTTGTCAATTTTTGTAGCTTGCGATACATCAGCCTTCACGTAACTAGACAACTTCAAATGTATAGGGATATATTACTGGACACTTATCAATGACTGTTATTCTACAGGATCAGACTACAGCAGAAAGGAATGGTAAATCTTTCTATATCTAAACTTGGAACACCATCTCGTTCGGAACCGGTGTTGTGCAGGTCATTTACGGTTAAGGAAAGTCATCGGTCGGTTATGACTCGGTCACGAGTTGACTTTCTGTTGACTTGACCTCAAAGTGGTCATCGACTAGTCACAGTCATTTGACCGTAACTTCTCATTTCTGGTCATGACTGACCAGACCGTCGACCTCAAGCGTGGATGCTTGCTACTCTATCTGTTATCGTCTGGGTGCATTAAACAGCGGCTCTTTCAGCTTGAGATCTCACTTGCGCTTCTCTCGTGCCAAGACTGCATCTTGAACTCTGGTACTGGCTCTGGGAAAACGCTAACAATTATACTTCCCCTCCTGATGCGACGGCACTCGACTTCTATCACAGTTTCACCTTTTAAGCGGCTACAGGCATCTCAGAATGAAGAGATGGAACGATATGGTCTTCGCTCGGTGGTCATCAATGAGGATACCTCTGGCGATCCTGCCCTGTGGAAGGTTAGTATAAGACATCATGACATCTGACTCTTACTTTTACGTTACTGACAATTACATGCCATCGAAGATGGTTACTATGTCATCGTCTCCCCAGAACAGCTAGAGCGCTATCACGGTCATTTTACACGCTTTTTAGGCCTTATGGAATCGAAGAAGTTTCGAGATCGTGTGTCATTCATCAACATCGACGAGGCTCATGAAATTTATCTTTCCGGTCAACCTCGAGATGGTACACCTGCTTTTCGGCCCGCATACGCAAAACTTGATGCTTTTCGTCTTAACTTCAAGAGGACTGTTCCATTTCTGGCCCTCTCAGCTACCCTGCCGCTTCACATGACAACTGTGGTAAAAAGAATCCTACTACTCGGCCCTAATACTCTCGAAATGCGCCTTTGCCTCAACAGACCAAATATTACTTATGCATCTCGTGTTCTTGTATCTGGAAGCAGAGAATACATCTACCACGACTGGCAATTTGCAGAAAACAATTGTGTTCTTTGACAACAAAGACGAGGCTCAAGGGGCGTGCGCATTTCTTAGGCTACGTTTTGCTGCATTAGAAACATCAGATTCTCGCCATTGCTGCAAGGGATCTAGTCAAAGTCTTTCATTCAGACATGTCGAAAGGTCATCTTCAAACGACACACGTTGATATTGAAGGGCCCACGGTTTTGCTTCTTTTGCCCACCACAAGCGGTACTTTTGCATATCTGACTAGTCGGTCGATTTCGATTGCTGATTGCAGGTCTGCTAAGGTTGCCTCGTTCTGTTCATCAATGACATCTTCTTCTGTGTGTCCGCCAGCTAGAAGTCGAGCTATTTTGTTCTTGTGGCACCTCAACAAGACCTCGTGAAGCTTCTTTGTTTCTTCCAATGTTGCAATAGCATTTTCTGCACGTTCAACCGCTCCCAGGACACTCGCCTCTATGTATTGTACGGATTTCCTAGGCTACGGCTTGTTTGGCAGCCTTCGAATAGAGCGCTCGCAATTTGATTTCCATGTTATAGTCTGCTATAATAATAAAAACTCCCTCTTCAAACGCCGAAGCCCATTCTTCACTCTCTCCAATAATCATTGTGATTGCAACTTTGTTATTCGTGTGCTCCGACCGTGCTTTTGAAAGGGATATTATGGAGGTGTTGGATAGTATATCGCCGACGGACAATATAGCACGATGTGAATGTTTCGCGAGAGTATCCTGCCGCCACTGGACAAGAAGATCTGACAAGCGATCACGTTCCTTTACTGGACGGTGCTTCACTCGAGTAGCGGTTCTCTTTTTTGGTAGATCACCAGCAAAAAACTCCCCCGGAAACTTGAAGAACTGGGAGAAGTCCACAACTCCAGAGTCCATGACGATCACAACATACATTTGCTACAAATCCAAGTGCTAGGACCATTACTAGCGCATGGAATCGAGAATGACAGGAATATATACAATTGGGAAATTCATCATCGAGGTAATCTGCGACATATTTTCGCAAACAGTTTGGAGACGCGATATATCCTACAGAAGCTTGGCCGATACGATCACATTTCTTTGAAGTTTTGGAAACAGATGGCGGGGTCAATGGTAAATCTGGATCGAGTCCATATCGTTCCGACTTGGTATCGACTTCCAAATTGACAGCCCGAGGTTCAAAGAGGTAGAGGAATAGGCCACATGTGCCCTCGTCACGGATAGCACGTCCAGTTCGCTGTATCAGAGAGCATAAATCTCGTAATTATACAGTTCGGTTACCGGACTAACTACTAGCAGCAGTGGATCATTTGCAGACGAGCCTTGCAGACGTGCCATCGATGACGCATATTTTGAGCACGCTACATAACAACTAGTTAATCACTTCCTGAATATTTTCCTTTCTGTCAGTGTCTGTACCATCTTGAGTTTCAAAAGATTAAGAGAATTAAATTTTCAATTCAACTTCGATTGCTTGGCCCTTTGTGAACTACGGGTTTACTTAAAGGTATCCCTAGAACAATTTTCACTGGCCACGCGCAGACTTGCTGGGTGCGTAGGCTGACAACATTTGATCAGTGTTGATGATATTCGAAAGATTTGCGTATACTCACTGATTTTTCTGTTCTTGATGACAGTCCACTTGAACCTCTTTACATAGAGGCTTATGGCAGTGAGAGCAGAGAAGAGGATGACAGCCTTCAATCCGATCTTTTTTCTTTCATCATGTTCAGGTTCGGCCGCCCAGTTGAGGAAGGTTACAACGTCTTTGGCCATTTGGGAGGTAGTAGCAGGCGTGCCTTGTTCTTCCGTTCGCATCATAAGTTAACTTGAATTATACAGAGAAACATACCGTCTTCGTATTCAACCAAGCCATCGAAAAGGACTCGAGCCATCGCAATCGAACCACCGGGGAAAAATGGATTGTAGTTCATGCCTTCAGCGACTTCCACACCAGCTGGTGGGTCAACATAACCCGTAAGTAGAGAGAAGATGTAATCCTGGGCAAAATCTTGAACGTTGCGCAGGGAAAATATAAACGACGATGACTTACAGATCCACCGTGGCGCGCCTTGACTATCAAACTCAAGTCGGGAGGAAGAGCTCCAGCATTTCCAGCTCGGGCAGCCTCTTCATTTGGGTATGGTGGAGGCATGTAGTCGGAAAGCTTTCCAGGGCGCATAAACATTTCACCTTCATCATTTGGGCCATCCTGGTATTCAACCTCCTCCGCCATGGCCCGTGTTTCATCAGCAGTATGAGAAACGCCAACAAGATTACGCCAGGCTATACGGTCGAGGGAATGGCACGCAGCACAGACTTCACGGTAGACTTGGTAACCTCTTCGGATACTAATAATGAGAGTAACACAATCAAGCGATGGAAACATGGAAGAAGATTGTTAGGCACAGACCTTGCATGGTCAAATGTGTCCAAAAGGCCGCCATGTGGCCAGGGATATGCGGTCGAATGTAGTCCATCCTCGGCAGGAGAATTCGCATGCACTTCTCCGATGAAGGGAAGCGCGCCGTAGAGATGTAGATACCAGGCAACAGATCCAATGGTGAACAAGCTGGCGGAGACGACGGTCGCTTGGGGGTTAAATAACGACTTCGGGGACCATTAATACCAGTATTTCAAAGAAGATTACAAATGTACTCATACCTGGAATGAGGAGCTAGAAGAGGATGAAAACCTTTTCGAGCGCGATGCGAACGACACATTCCGGAGGGCGCGTGTTGGCAGCCTAGCAAACATTTTTAAGAATGACCAAGGTAACTTGGCTTGCAATTGACAGGTCTGTAACGCGTGACGCATTTTCCCGAGATCATCCGAAGCATATGTGCGAACCTTTTCGACTACAAACCGTCTTATCGGGCTACGATTCGCGTCGTAGTCGACTACGATTCGGTAAGGATTCGTTTGTTATCGTTCGGCCACGTGTGTCCCTACATAATGTTGTACGGTAGCTACTGTTAGTACATTGTAGGCTACATGTATTACTAGTAGTGTAACTACTGTAGCCTACATATACAGTTGATATACTACCGTTGCACAGGTAGTCGATATCTAGTAGAACACGTAGCCGTCTGGCCCAGCGCAGAGTCGGCCTCTAGTGTTTGTTAATCAGGTTGCACTGTATCCGAGTAATAATAAAACTTTGGGCCCGTTCGGTAGCTCGGGTTTCGAAACCGGCGCCTGCCAAATTCAACCCTCCAGTTTCAATACCGTCCGATTTGCCAAATTAAGTAACTGGCCAATTTTGAAACTGGCCGACGCTTTTTTGATGTTGACCATTTCCTATTATAGAAATGTTCGAAATGCGATCACACCAAATAGATAAGATGATATCAAGGGATCCACTGCTGGCAGGTGCTTTGGTTGAACAAATGGCGCAAATTTCGTGTCCTTCAAAATCAAAATTCGCTCACAACCAATGGACGATACAAATCACATACTCAAATGCAACGTCCGAAAGTGTATGCTTCAAGACTTCGCGAACGTAGGTGACGATGAAGCAAGTCGTTGGATTCGCGCTACCAAATATTCTTTCCCGGCCAACTGTCGAGCGAAGGCTAACTGACGTTTCTCAGAACGCGAATGCGAACAGCTTGAACAGAGGATCGTCTTCACAAGGAAGCTTTTCTCCGTCGCCAATAGCACCTGCCGCCTCGCTGGCAATTTCCGCAACCAGAGACTTGGCCCGAGGGGGAACAAAGGGATGTGGACCCTGTAGCACAACTGGTTAGAGTTTAAACAATACTGAAGAGTGGTAGGAATACGTGAGGGCCGGTATCCAACTAGGCAAGTCGGACGCTAGGGAGTCAGATAAACAACGAATCTGATTAGGCCAGCCGCCATGATCATGATTGTACAAGTGTACGCAGACATTTGCAGGCCCCTGGGAGCATCAAGGGGTTGGAAGTCCAAGAACGCGTCGATCCCGAGGCGGTGACTAGAAGTGCACCGGCAATGATTTACAGCGTACTACTAGTCCGACACATGTGAGTTAAAAATTGTAATTCGTAGCTTGAGACGTATCTGCATCCAATACCTTAAAAAATAAAATACTCGTTCAAAGACATTCTCATCGTAATTACATTAAATGTTTACACGTGGAATACATATATCTTCAAACCATCATCATAGTCTTTCAAATAGACCCAGAGTAGAACATTACAACCCATGAAACCGCTTTATGTCTTCTTGAAGATAATTTGGGGCATTCGGGTTTCGTCGAAAATCATGCAGAGCCATTCTCTTACAGAGGGTAGTTAGCGAAGGATAATACCGGACACGGATAAACTGGTCTTGTGACCAGGAAATCAACATGACGATCTCCTCCAGGCGGTCGTCTTTTGCATGTAGGTTGTCGAAGGAAGGCCATGGTGACGGTATGAAAGATGCCGCAGGATGAAAGGTAGCTAATGGTGAAGAGGGTTTCTCATTCTTGAACAGCGCAATTGCGCGTGACCAACAAACCTAATGGTTACTGAGTGGTGAGATACTTTGTACATGACACCAGAAGAACGACTTACGGCCAGGAAAGGATCCATATGACGAAAGTCCTCCGCTCCTAGGGGCTTAGCCATATTAACTACATCCATCAGTGCGTCAGTGCATTTGTGACGAAACTCTGATGATGAACTTGTAGTCGACATCGGGTTCCTGGCCAAGACATGATAAAGTTGCGCCAATGTGGTTGAACAGATTAAGCTGCTGTACCGGAGTGACAGACAGCCGTCTCGGTCTTCTAGCCTCCTAAACTCTGCAATGCATGAAGCAAGATCGTGAACGTGTTCTGTTAGTTCCGTGACGAACAGTCGACACTTGGTGATCCATGAAGACAATGGCATTCCTAGACAATGATCATGGTGAACTCCATCAAACCCGAGAGCCCATGTTTCTCTTACCATGCTCGGTCAGGCTGTATTGTGCCACAAGGTTATTTGCATCCTTCACGAATAACATGCTCTTCACCCGTAATGTGATGGGGCAGATTCGGAAAAGAATAGGATACGTATTCTGCGATATGAGAGACGTTAGTGAATACTCCCTCAGGACAATCAGGCGAAGCGAACGGGCAACTCGAATCTAAATTGATGCTCGAGATCGGCACAGTGCTCTTCCGAATGACCATCAAGAAGGTTCATATAAGTAAGCCAGTAGATGAGCTGTGCCAGGAAAACAGCGCGCTCGTGTACTTCCTCTGTGAAGTCGAGTCTAGGAGCCCATGTCACGTCCTCTTCATCACCAGTCAGATGCGGTACGAAACGAATGTCGTTCATTTTTACGAGTTCGATACATCTCCTCAGATAATGTTTGCCACGAGTGATATTGTGAGTGAAGATAGTTGCAGATCCCATGAAACCCCAAGCCTGCGCCAATGTGAAAGGATCAACATGATCGGCCATTGATATCAGAGACTCCCAGCATAGTTGAAGATGCATGGAATGGAGATAGGTCAAAGAGCTATCCCAGCGACTCTCTTCATAGAAATGGCAGCCGAACATATGAGAAAAGTGTACGAAGAATGGATGAATAAATGTATTGGACGTGTCTTTGAGGAGTATGGCTTGTTGTTTGGCGAATGGAAGGTAAAACCCAAACGATGACCGATGAGAAAGGAAAGTCATGCGGCTAAGACATCGTGGTGAGGTTGAATGTTGCTACAGATGCAAACAAGTATGAATCCATGCTTACAAGTTCATATTCAGATCGTCCATAGAGATGTCCGATAGCGCAAAAGCGTATGGGTCCGCCACATCAGATAATGACAATGGGATAAAGGGGTCTGGAATGAGAGCTGAATCGCGAGGAGTGAAGATTGAAGGAAAATCGCACAATGAGATGGAAGGTTTGGATAGAAGGTAATCGATCTGGGAAGGTCGCGGCGATGGAGTGCGTCGTAGAGGTAGCTTTAAGAGTACGGGTGCGTCAGAAATATATCCAGGTGGTAGAGTGGACGGTTGACCTCCGTCAGTAGAATTGGACTGGTGATCGTGAGGTGACCGCGAGCTGTGGGACCAAATGTAGGGTATTAGACGGCGACGTGGCTTTTGTTTTGTGGGAGAAATTTGTTCAAAAACACAGTCATCTTGCTTGCCTGCCTTTTGACAGGTAACGCAAGGATGCTGGGCGTCGCACCTCTTCGGCATGTCAAATGTCGTATTAGTCGAAGTATATATGAAAAAAATACCCTTTTCTTGCGCCTGCATGGCAGACATGCTTGGCCCTTCCACAAATGATTGTCTAATGAGACTACTCTAGCCCCGTCATCGAATACGCACTCAGTCTTCTTTCGTGCCCGAAGACATGGACCACAAACGGGACGTCCGCCACCACATTTCTAAATGGAAGGCAAGTTGAGCCAAGTAGAGAATCCAGGAAGAGAACAAGACTTGCCATTTTTTTGGCCCTGCCCGAAATCGGATTTGAGGATTAAAAGTGGATGGAGAACAAGCAGAGTGGAATGCAGTGAGGCTTACCTGCACGGTACACAGACCTGGGCCGTCTTTGTGGTGGACATTATGATGGAAGAGTTCTCCGAGGCAATTGAGCGGACAGCAAAGGAGACTCGGGTTTAGTAGTCACAGTAGTACAAGACCACCCAATCCGATCGCAGAGACTCGGAAGCCGTTGAACGTTGACAACGTTGAACACTTATC
The DNA here is from genome assembly GCA_003313825.1 of Sarcodon aspratus. Classification (NCBI taxonomy): domain Eukaryota; kingdom Fungi; phylum Basidiomycota; class Agaricomycetes; order Thelephorales; family Thelephoraceae; genus Sarcodon; species Sarcodon aspratus. The sequence goes on from QLOR01000842.1 coordinate 35,698, forward strand.
CGACACCAGACGGGGATAACTCGACGGCTTGACTGGATAATAATATAAACTCAGACCGGGATGGTCCAACTTTTAGCTTTGTCGCAAGCCATCCAACGCCGGTCGACCTCTTCAAGCTACTAGTAGATTCTCACAGGAACCTGACTTCAATCAAGTCGGCGACTCGGTGGCTCGGACATCTAGTATGTAGACGACAGATTCACACCGCAGCGCCACTTCAGATGCCATAAGGGCAAATCCACTACGAAGCAGCAAGTCACGTTGATTGAGCACCTGTGTTAACGTTTGATACCGTACCAAGTACCCAAGTCTGCCTCTTGGAACGTTTGTCCTGACAACTCTGGGCCATCCCATACAGGGCGAGCTGTTTCGTTCAACTATCTAGTAGGCAGCGCCGGTAACTGAGTCCGATGACATTGTAACACCCACATTGCACTGCACAGCAATCCCCGGTTAAACAAGATCACTCAGTCTCCTCTCCATGATATCTCTGGCAGAGAACCTTGATTTGCAATTTTGGGAGGGCCCTGATGATCTCAGGGATGACGGACTCGGACTTTTGAATGGCGCACTTTTAGGCTTGCAAATCCCTTTCGAGCAGGACAACGGAGTCGGACTTCGCACTACAGGACTCTTACCTATGTAAACTGTGGAAAGAATTCGACAGCCATGGAAATACAGTAACACGACCCACCTTTTCTTGTTTTTTTCAAGTTTTGGGATCAGTGATGAATTTGTAACGACCGCTCGCAGACGTGATAAATCATTGATTAGCTCGTGAAACCAATTCCGCTATAAATGCGCGCAGATCTGGCTTGGACAATAGATTACCACCGCATCCAGATTCTCCTCTGTGATCACTTTGACTCAACACTCACAAACGCACACACTAGTACTCCCCTCTCATCTATCATCGTTGTTCTATAATGGCCTTGAAGACCGCAGATATCAAATCTTCCTTCGAGTACTCCTCGAAAGCACAGCTTATGGTCCTCACCACCGATTATTCGACCTCCAACTACCCTCCCGACGATGATTGTAAGTCTTCATCTAACCCACCTCCATCCCCGATTCTTCTCTTTTAACTCGTCTCCCCCCCCAAAGCAACGTCCTCCGGAGGTTCTGGATCTCCACAAGATGCTTGGTCCACGCCTGCACAGCGGGGAGGATACTTCCCATCGCATATGGCGGCCGCTGATAACTCTGCTTATCCGTACAGCCCAAGCCCATTCAGTGGCAGTTCTGCATCTTTCTATTCTTCCCCCGGAACGCCCGGTATCTCCGCCATTAATGTCCCGGTTGATCCTTCTGCCAACAAGTCCAAGGCGCTCGTGCAGGGAACGGGTGCTGATAGCTGGGATAGCAGACTAGAGGCCGTAGAGATTTTGACAAGAAGATACAGAGATAGTATCGAAGCGAGAGACCATTGATTATCAGGTACACGCGACATGATTTACTCCGAACTGTGTTATGCACTGCTTCATCCTTTTTTTCTTTTTTCTTTTTCCCTTTTCATTATTTATGATTGTAGTAGTATTGAAATCCCCCATGCTGACCGTCATGATCAAGGATGGGCTTACTATGTTGTACTGGCCAGTCGTTGTTTGTATCATTGTACTAGGATGATGTTTACATAATAGTATATCAAGCCGCTATTCTTGATTCCGAACTGACTATGATCATCATTTGATTCATGGGTCGGACATGATTGGTATATCCCAAGTTTCTACCGAAACTTGGCCACCCAGACCACCTTTCATTTTCCCTCCATCATCTGGCAAAGCATTTTGGGGGATGGTTGTAATCATCGGACTTGTTGTGGGATTATTCACGACGTCAAAGCCCCAAAACTACAAGGACTCACTAGTATCAGATAAGTATTCATTTCCCCACGAGACCAACAACTTATAACTTATGCTTATCATGAGCAACGTCAATATCCAATTGCAACTCCCCTCGGAGTCGGCCATTGTGCGCTGCGGATGCGGAACTCCATATCACCCCTACCTTCCCCTTGAATTGTGATGGTCGTTTGAATGTAGGAGAATCACTCGCAGAAAAAGATGGGCTACTAGTACACTCTTCGGTGGAAGAACTTGAGGGGTGTCCGATAGAATCAGGATCGCTGAGTGGCTGCCAGCTCATGAAAGTAGGAAATGAAAGTCAGGTCGACGATCACGAGAGTTAAAAAGCATTATCATATCCTAGGTATTATAAATTCCGACATCCTAGAAGCCCTTGCCGTGCTCTCACCACTATATGCACATTCTCGAGCCCATGCTCATACTCCATAAGCAAGACGAACGTCGTCACGCAGAAAGTCCGGATAGCCAGGTTTTCGCCTGTAACTATACATGGCCAGTTTCTTGCAGACGAAAGGCAAGTTAGGTGGGAATTTGTTCTTGACAAAGTGTTCTGTGTGTATGCTGAGCCTCGTAATGCATCTGTCCAGACTAATGTCGATTTCTGTAGGAACGTTTGACCGCGAGGAACAATATGTAAGGAAGTTTTCCGCAGACTGAGGCAGCCTCGACAATGGCGAAGGAAACCGCGACGACTTTGAAATAAATGTAATTGTCCTGGTCCAACTGACCTATTCATGACGTTTTCCAACGAGAATATCATTGAGTGCCTGCCCCGCAGATAGAGTACACAAGAGCGACTTACCGCCAAATAAGAATCCAGCAAAAGGAAATCACTAGGGGTCAATTGTTCAATCATGTTCAACACATCTTCCAACGCGCTGACACATTTCGCACGAAGTTCTTGGGAGGATTCCGCAAACATTAGCTGAAGGGACAGCACGTAGTAAACCGCTGCCAGTGTAGTAGAAGAAAGAAGGCTACTATACTGCACTGACAAACAGCCAGGGAAATCCTCGATTTTAGAGAGTTCAGAAATCCGGGAGGACAATTTGTTCACATGAGCTTGCAATGACTCTAGGAAGTTTTGGCAACTTTGAACCCAGCCGATAGTCGGTGTTCCTATAACATGATGGTCACGGTCGTCAAAGATAAAGAACGCTGTATAACGCACGTTGGGCTCTGCATGGTACCAAAAGACTGTGTGCGTCTCTTACAAATAACATGCTCCTCGCTCTCAGCACTGCTGGTGACATTTGGAACGAAATGGGGTAGATTCCCTGTAAATCAACGTTGTCAGGGTCCACGGAGAACATCATAGACGAGATGTACAAACCGGGAGCTCACTTCTGAATTGCCTTTCGAGGTCGTAGTATGGATCATCGGCAGATTTTGCATGTTGGGTTTCTGAATACGTCAACTGGAAAATTTGTCAGGGCAAAAAGGATCAGGTGAAGACTCGGCGAAAAAGCTGACCCCTAATTCGCGCTCAAATTTTTCCGTGAATCTTGTGCCCACGCCATCCGGTCGGGTAAAAAGGTATAGGAAAGAGTCGAGATAAAGAATTTGAGCGAGAAAAACAATGTTCTCCTGCACCTGTTCGGAAAATTCGGGCAACACTTGGAGGACAGATGGCTCTTCCTGCATCAAATCGACAACACGAAGCTGAACAAATCGCATGTTATGCTTCCTGATAAGTTTTATACATCGTTTGAGATAGCGCGTCGCGGTAGACACACTATGTGCGTGCACAAAAGCCATGAACAAACAAAGGTTTGCTTGGGCAAAGGTTAACACATCGTCATCTTCATGCATGGTTGACAGAGCTTCAAAGGTCAACTGTAGGTGGTGAGCTTGGACGTGAAGCAAATCGAAGCCGTGGATTTCTTGATACAGATGACAGCCGACCATGTGGGCCAAGTGAACGAAAAACGGATGGACGAATGTATGAGAGAGATCTCCGAGAGCGATAGCTTGCCGCTTAGACGATGAGATTTCAAGACCGTGAACAGGGCAGACGGTAAGGAAAAGCAACCGGCTTTTACAAATGAAAATAAGAATAAAAAGAGTAAGAGATGAAACTGAAGCAGAGGAAGGATACATACAAATTTGTGTTCAGGTCATTCATGGACACTTCGGAAAGTGAAAAGGTAAGCGGATCACTGACCTCTGCCAGTGATAGCTGGAGGAATGGGTTTTGAATAATAGTTGGGCTAAAAGCTGCGGGTACAACGAAGTGGGGTGATGAAGGGCGCAGGGACAGACCGTCTAACGGATAGAGATCTTGTTGTTCCGGACCGGAGGGGAGTACGAGACCCGTCTCGAGAAATGGGTCAGAAGTTTGTTGATCAGGGCTCTGAAACGAAGGTCTATCCTCCGAACGCGGTGCAAGTTTACGCAGACGAGGGCGATGGGGATTTGAAGGGGATGACCGTTCAGTGTAAACACAGTCATCTGGCCTTTCACTTTTTCGACAGAGGGTACATGGGCGACCGGCGTCGCATCTCTGTCGAGTGTGAACGGGGTTGAATTTATGTGTACTACAGAAATGGATGTACCTTTTTCTTCCGCCTGATAAATAACAATTGAGTCAGTGAAGCAAGAGAAATGGCACAATTATCATTAAGAACCTGCAAGGAAAACAAGCTTCTCCCTTGGGCAACACGCCTTGCAGCAGTCTTGTGCTGGGGCCGGCAGCGTATACACAATCAGACTGACACTGTCGCCGTTGACAAGTTGCACAAAAAGGAGATTCGCCATCGCATTTCTAAAGCATGATAAAAGGGGGTGAACGGATTGTAGAGTGCCCAATGTGAAACATGAGAAACACTGACAACTTTCCTCAGTCTAGAGATGTGAAAATGTAAGCTTGCTGAGTTCGGGACTGACGCAATGGTGACAACTGTGACTTACCGACACGGAACACAGGTACGATTACGAGTGAAGGAGGAGGAGGACGCGATGGGAGGCATGATGCACAGACAATGAAATCAAAGAACGAGGGGGGTATTTCAATTAGGATGGCAGTATAAGGTCGCACGGTGGTGTTCCTAGCTCACGACAACGGACATTGGAATCGCGGAGGCGTGTGATTGCCTTCGGTGAGTGATGGAAGCTCACGGATAAAGAACGTCGATTAGAGGGCGAACAACATTACTAGCTACGGTGGGACGGAAAGCAAGGTTAACCTAAACCGGTACAGCCCGTGCTCCGAGGTTTGGTACAAGTAGCTGATCTTCTGGGCGGAAAAATATTTACACATCCGAATCGGAGGGGATTGGGAGGGGGCTTGGATGCCATGACCACTGGCCCTGTGGCACCCATCTACTTCCAGGTGGAGGGCTTGCTCCGACTCGGACTCGCTTGGCAAGGTGAATGACCTTGAAACCGTCGGGAATGGCAGTGGCAACTTGAAGACAACCGAGAGTCGGTATCGAGGCACATCAGGATAGAGTCTAATGCTTACCAACTGGACCATCGTAGACATCGTCGTTCTTCTTCTCGTAAATCCGTACATATTTGTCCTAGTCGGCTTTGAACTGATTTGCGGTTCGCAGCCACGACGACGGCCATCTTTGATCTCCCGGCGGCTGGAAGAGAAGATCGTTAGTGTGTTGAGTCACTTCGGATGTCTCATCTTCTGAGGCCGTGCTTGTTTGAGACTAAAATTTAGCAGAGTTCCCAGCCGTTTCCTACCACGCATCAAGCGAGATGATGCATCGATGATGATCCAGGTACTAAGTACGGCTGATAATAGGTTTGCCAAAATCAGATGATCTCCTCCGCCGCGCTTCCATCGCTAACTATCATTATGTAGCGCTTTCTCACAACTGCTGTCAACGAAAATCATCAGATCGCAAGGAGATGAGAGGCTTGAAGATCCAGCTACCCACATTGGCTCCAAGCCCCGGCTTATTACACGATGGTTGCATCGGGTTTTCCTTCAGCCTAACTTACATTTGCCAACCCACTCGACATAGTACTAGTACGCCAAAAGAGTCACGGCACTGTGCTATTATTGGATCTAAACTGAAATAGTATGATCAATTAAGTGGTAGTATAATCAAGCATCTTTCAGTTATGTCACCAGCAATCATATCGTTTGTAATTTCTCAGCTTTCGTACAGCTTCTACGGTATATATGAATTCATCGCCTGGAGACCACCGCGACTAGAGGATGGTCACATTATTTTAGTCTCAGTTCAGGGTGAGAAAAGTGAACGTACTTGCGCTGTCATTTGCCAGCAGACAATCTTGTAACCGTGATCGCACCATCCTTTGGACGTTAAATAGACTTTCTGGAGATACGCTGCACGGAACGGTTGAAACAGTGCTTGGACAACGGTCAAAGGAAACCTTCATTTCAACGAATGAGAGTGGCCGGTTGAAGCAGGTTAGCAGTCCATGAACAGTGAGCGAAGTGGCTTTGCAAAGATCCTGCTGCTGTTAGCAATATGCCGACTTCCAGTTCTGAAAAGATAAGAAGTTGACTACTATCAATGTGCGGTGATACTTACATGTTCATGTAACCGCGTCGTCTTTTGCTCCTCCTATTCCTCACACTGCCATGATATCTCTCTGGAACAGAACGGGGTTGTCTCGTCAAAGCAAGGGAAGGATGGATAGGCCAGAAGTCTTTGAATTCTGATTGTTGGTTTGAAATACTTCCGCTAGAAATTTAGAAGTCTGGAAGTAGTCCGCCTCGTACATCGTAGTTGCGAGCATGGCAGCTGTCCGGTCGCGAGGATACACAGGGAATTGTTGGAAAGAAGTTGGGTTTTCGTGGTATAGGCATGTGGTTAGGTTCATGTCCGAGAACCACTTCCGGTCACCTTTACGGCAGCGACTCCTTGACTCTCGCAACACCCATAAACGCCAGCTCACTCGTTCCCGGTCGCACGAATCTCTCTCAGGCTCTCGGCATAAACTTGCACATTTAATCCTTCGACTGTATTCCCACAAGGTTTCCTCCAAAATTTCCCGACCTTGCTCTTATCTCCGCTTCCTCATGTTTGTCTATGGACTTTCGAGCTCGTTTCGCACTCGAGTCGTACTGTCGACTGGATCACGCAGAGGTTGTCGCAGGCGAACTCGCATTATTGCCGTTGATTGAATGTGATCACGCAGATATGCGGTATTCGTCTGTGATTACTGTAACTTTATCTTAGTGACGGATGGTTCGATAACGCGAATAGAACTCGTACATTACACAGGTCTTGCTTTACACATCACTGTTGTTCACGCAATGCCAACTGCTATAAGTTATGATGGACTTGGAGACCTCAAACATAAATGGTATGTACTCAAAGATTTCTGTCACAGCTTGTGTCGATCTCAGCTGATTATGTTGTTCTGTTGAGAATACAGTCAGCACCTAGTAAATTTCAGATCAGAACAAGCAAGCACATCAGAACCAAGGTTCTAAACTCTTCCCATCTCATGGTATGTTTCTCTTGTGGAATGCCTTATCATGTTAGGCATCCACTTTGAGTACATGCATGAGATGAAGAGTTTAGAGCGTTGGACACGATGTGCATACAAGCTGACCAACAGACTCCATATACAATATTGCTACCTGAAGGTAAGCATCAGAATTTATTGATTCAAGATGTTAATAGCAATGGCTGACCTATTTTTGTCTAGAATTACAAGGTGTCATAAATACCTGACATCATGTACATCAACCCAACATGGCCGCATTCCTGGTGAGAACGTCGTTTCACAGCCGATGCTCTGTCGCGGTTAACCTGAGGAGTGTCGAGAAACATATCGCCATCCATTATCTCCACCGTAATCGATCCCTATGGCCATAACGTTCCTCGCGTTTTCGGCGCGGTTTGATTAACAGATCCTTGAGCCTTTCCAGACAGGGACTGGGTTGTCGACATTTGCAGAATTTTCAGGCTTTCTGGAGTATAAAACATGAGATTGAGATGCGTCGCAAGTGGAAATGAAGGCGCTTTTCTTGAGAATGGAGGTGAGAAAGTTGGGATCCTGTGGACTGCTGCCACTGCCTCCGGAACGTCATCCATCTCTCGGTCTTGCTCCATTGACATGCAAAATTTACTTGCAATGCGACTATGCAGCAGGAAATTGGAGGTAACGGTGTACAGAGGGCGACTTTCAAGCTCCGTTACACGAGACTCCGCTCGACAGGAAGAGCATTTCCCTTTCTTCCCATCCAGAAATTTCACAATTCACACCCTTACGCGCGTTACGCTATCACCTACGACACAGGAATCTTCACTTCTGTATACCTGTGGCGTTTATCAAACCCCAGCTTGTGTACGACTATTAGAGCGTTCATCCCTACGTTGAGATTTGTCATGCCTGCTGCTCGGGAGCCTCTTGTCAAACCGATATCACGCCGGTTCGCTGCTAATTCCCACGTCCTCGAGATCGTCTCTAGGTTTACATCATGCGTATCGAGGTTCTCAGCAGAACGCACCCTCTTTTGTACCACTATCAACTCACTTCCCATCACAATCCGCCTCTATTATAGATGCCTGTGGGATTCTCTTCGTGTTATGTATCCGCGGGCCAACAATTGATCAATGGACTATATGACAGACGCCACGCACGCTTGGAGGGTGCAACATTAACCGATCGTTTCTCACTCGCTCCATAGAGCTAACCGTACGCAAGCCTGACCGCTGTGATGTTGCTGGAACCTCGTGATGCCGTGCGATTTGCCTGTTAGCATCATATCCTGTCAAACGTTGCATCAATCAACGATTATAAACTCCAGATCATGCTGGGTATCAAAGACAACGGTCTCGTTGTTGACGTTGTTCATTGCCTCTGCATCTCCGTATTGGGACTTTTGTTGTCTGTTTCTGAAATGCAGGAAACACCCTTATCACGAGGTCAGCATCAAACCATCCGTTAACAAAGCTGCAAAATACATAATATTCTTGCTACAGCCCGTCTTTACTGCTCGACATGGATGTTATCCATTGACACACACTTGCTCGCTCGCAAGTCTCTGCTCTTGATTCGACACCGTATAATTTACACACCAAGTCTAGCTTGAAAATCCTATCTGTTGACCTCCCCACGGACCGATTTGCGAGCCCGTTCGCTCGTCCTGTCTCATATGAATTTAATTTCGTCAAGCTGGTAGTTTCTGCTATATCTAGGTGCACGTCGTATTGAAATCAGCTCGCTTACATAGATTGATTTTCGCGTACATGCATTTCATTAAATGATTCGACGCGTTTCTTGATGTCCTCAATAGGGTTACGACCAGCCTACATTTATACGTACTATATTAAATGGATTATGATTATGTGCCCCTGGAACTAACCTGGGAGGCAACCAAAAAATGCCGAGCGCCGGATAAGTTGCGCGGCTCTGCTAGTATATATCCTTCACTGCAACGAGGCTGCAAGCTTGTTATAGAGCGCACTATATACACAAACGGACTGTTGAGATGATCAATATGGGGGAGGACGCCAATCAGAATATAGTGGTCAATCAACTGGATCATCATGCCATCAAGAGATCAAAGAAAACCTTGAGCCCCAAGGCCGCTATATCGTTTGTGGAAAGCAATGGAAAAATGCTCCAAACCCCATGTTGATGAATCACGAGGCAGACAAAACAAACGAACTTTATTCGATTATTAGGTACGACATGACAGCAATAGGGCGACCAGGTATATAACTAGTACAGTAAAAGACAACAAGCACATTGAGCCAAAGGCAAGGGAGCGAGGTATGCAGTTCCACATGCACATGTAACAAACCGCATCTAGAAGCAAATACTTAAAAGGTAATCCAATCCAGTTAGGACTCGGCTAGAGGACAGTGAGAGAAGCGCTGGTCAGTGAAAATGTCCGGTCCAAAAACGGAGCGGGGATAGTGAACCGGCGGCGGTATTAACGACCGGTTACCTAGGAGGAAAACATGTGCAACGACGACGACGACGATGATGCCAGGAACGAAGTGAAAAACATGATTGACGTTGTAAAGCTGAGATGCCATTGGTACAAAGCGATGAGATCGATGAGAAGATGTTAATGATGAGAGATGATGCAGGGATATTACGGCGACGTGATTGAGAGATGCAATGTGAGTTATCCTAATGCTCTACTCAGGGTACTTGATGACGATGCATAGCCCGAAGACGACGCTACCCTAGCTGCCACCACAGTGTTCGTCATATTCGCAAGTGAGGAGCCAAAGCTAAGACAATCTGGCCCCGATGAAGACTGCGCCAGCTGTCCACCAATTATATGATCGAGCTGTCGGAATTCTGGGGGATCCAGCAAAGATGACAAGGTCGTGGGTAGCGACAATGAGGATGAGATATCAAACGGGAAATCTGGTAGATTAGGGGAGAAGGACGGTGAAACGTCTGTTGAACTGGCTCGCATATATAAAATACGAGCCAGGTTATCAAGAAAAGCTCTCCAGTCTTGGCCAGTACCGCTGCCTGCTGGGGCAACAATCTGGGGATGATCGTTGGTGGATGCAGTTCCGGTATTTGGGTCAAGTGCTATGACCGGAACTTCAACTGCAGAAGGAGAAGACGGAAGAGAAGGATCGAGTGTGGACGTGTTCCAGGCTGAACCCGTGTTCGTGGGTGCGTTGTACCATTCACTCGTCCTGCGATCATCGACGGGAGTTCCTCTGCCCATGGGCTCACCTCTCTCTTCAGGCTTCCACTCTTCGATATCCCTGCCTTTTACATTGATAGTCTGTCGACTCCTTTGTCCCTTGCTCAACTTTACCTCGACCGGTCCGATCGTAACGTCATCGGAAACAGCATTGACGATGCTGGGAACACGTATTAGCCCAAGGGGCGGGAAAGGCAATGTAATTTGGGGAAGACGAAGCGAGGGTGTGGATGGTTGCGGAAGAAAGGGTGGAAACCGATCCGGGTTATGGTCAATAGAAAGATTGTCGGGTGCAATAGTGATTGGAGGGACCTCGATAACAGGTACATGATCGGGATCTAGTTCTCCTTCTGCATCAACATCAAGCATGCCGTCCTCATCACGAAGCTCTTCCTCGATAGTTTTTAAAATCTCCTGTTCAATATCATCAAGATCACAATCGTCTTCTTCATCTTCATCGTCATCGTAACTCATCTCTACGTCGTCATAAGTTGACGGAGTCGAGATTCTGAACTGAGCACGTTCTAGGGGGGATATGGTAGTGCCCATTACCTGCCGCTCGGCTGCAAGCACATTTGAATAGCCATACTTTGAAAATCTAGAAAATAAATAAATAAATAAAAAAAGGGTATAAATAGTGACGAAGAGATGGGATACTGACTGAGTCTCAACGCGCTCGATGCACACGTATTTCCAAACATCTCCGACGCGGCCATTAGTTTCCAAGTAAAGATTGCGGCGTTTACGGGCGCGGGAAGGAAAAAGATAGGCCGGGTGGGACGGCGGTAAAGACGGGGATGGAGAGGGATGATTGGTAAATGGGGATGATGAAGGGACAATAACTGAAGAAGAAAGAGGAGAACGACGTCGCCGAAAGCGAGAATAAGAATTTGGTTGGACAGCAGGTGGAGAGAGCTGCTGACGCAAGACAGAGAGAGGGGTCCCTTCTGGATGCACAGGAGGAGGAGAAGGATAAGGGTCGTCGATGTTCATGGTATCGCCCAAGACAAAGTCATGTGGAGAAGGCTGTGGGACATCGTGAGCGGAGGAGCTTGGCTCAAGGGAACGGAGCACATTAGAATCAACGCTGGGTGAGGGGGTAGACTGTGGGAGGGGAGAGGAGGGTCAAGAAGCGATGAAGAGGGGAGATAAGATGTAAAAAGCTACGCACGAGGATAGGGCTGGGGACGGATTCATCATCGGATGACGCCAAGGAGAGAGAATTAAAATCAGCGACAGGAGCTGATGGAGGATTAGGTTTTGGGCGTCTTAGCGACCTCGACTACACGAGATTGAGATGAAATTGGTATAAGAGTATATAGACGGAGATACGCACGCTGTGTACATCACCGGGAGGCTTTCTACGCTTAATTGATCTGGGGGATTCATATTCGTTATGTAATTCCTGGGATTGCTCGGAAAGCCTCCGTCTCTTGAGGGCGCGTGATGTGCGTGCGGTTGGGGCAGAGACGGCGACGAGGGCGAGTTTAGGCGGGGGAGACCGAGGGGTGGCGGACTTGGGACGGATGGAGAGGAATCTGGGAGGGGGAGGGGAAGGAGGAGGAGGAGAGGCCGGAGGGGCTGGGGGATGACGCAGACGGGAGGATCTGCGAGGAAGAGGGAGAGGCATAGGCTATAATAAAAGAGGAGAATAGAAGGGAACGATCAATGAGCACATTAAGATGAGACGGAGAGAGATCGATGAGTTACAATAGCTAAAAGGGGTTGCACGCCGTCGAGATGCAGATCGGTGTTCTTCCGAGAGGGTCGTCGAGATCTTGACAGGGCGAAAAAAAAACAGGCGTCGAATTCCAATTGCTGCGCTTCTCTGTTTGTTTGTATTTGTTTGTCCGCCGTATCAGGAAGGTGTGGCGGCATCAGCCACCGTCAGCCACCGCCAGCCACCCACACTGTACGTTAGTCCATTCTACGGACGCGGGGTGCGTTATCGATCCGCATGATCCAAACCCAGATCCTCTCCTCCAGATCTCAATATCCTTCCGGCCTTTTCCTTCGCTCTTTCCCTTCACGTATTACTCCCGGCAAACGTAACCATCTAGCTCGATTGAGTCTGGTGATCTGTCGTTCTCCACAAACGCCGTTCCTGACCTCCAGCATCATGTGCCACTTATTCCTAGGATTCTCTGATTGCCGAAGCTCTGCGTAAAAGTGCATTGTGGTTCGACCGGTCCCGATCGTAGCGTAGCAAACGTGGGAATGCCATCGCCCTCAGCGTACGAAACCTGCTCTCACCTCGTGCAGATTTCCTACTCCGCAATCCAACAGACACTCAATACATTCCAACAACAAAGTAACGCGCCCGTCCCACTTGTTCGGGTCCCTCTTTACTCTTTCCTCTCTTTCAATAGTTTCCCCCAAAGGGTCTATCTCAGCGTTATGTGGCACTTGGTCGCCTGCTTCTCCGAGCGGTTAGAGGGTCCTCGCTGTAGTATCACGCCTATGGGCCTTGGGAACCACCAAATCTTTCGTCGCTTATCGCTCCATCAATCTCACTGAGACACGGCAAAACCATCGTCTTTTTAATTGTCTGAGACCCCTCCATGCTCAGGACGATGGCGAGATGTCCGTTTCTATCTCGCAGCGTAAACAAGTTATCGTACTGTAGTACTCGTTAGATATCTTTCGCGGCCTTGCAAGGAACACCTAGCAAGTTTCCTGAAATGACCTCCTTCGATTGCTGGGAACCAAATCATCACACCGGAATCAGCCACCCTATTTATTGTACAAGGTTTATGCTGGTTCGTGAATGCGACGTACATGAGGTAAAACTACTCCTTACAAACGTGGTTTCATTTTCCTAACCTCGCCACGTGGCTTAGCCTGAATTCTTCGACTTTGCTTAGTAAGCTCAGTTAGCATCGACACTGCGGCCTATTCTCTGTGAGTACCAGTACCACACACACTTTGCTCAACTGGCCTTGGTGTGCATTCTTGGCTACCAGGAACAGCCACAACCGCTAAAGCTAAGTTGCTCACAAACCTTCGGCACGTAGCAGTGCTTTGTAACAATGGTGATCTTTCGTCCTTCGTCGCTCATGCCGAAACTCGTGTCTCCCTCGCCTCTGCTACCAGACGACAAGGCTGTCAAGGCGTTTTCGCTTACTTAAGCCGCATGCATCCAGCACGCTCACCCCAAGCTGTCCATGCCAACTAATTGAACCTAGATGTGGCCTTCTTTTCTACTACTCTCGCAATTTTTGAAGAAACTCCTCTTTCATCTATGCACAAATTCTCAATGCAAACTGGTGCCTTTCTTTCCTCAAATCCACTTTGTTGGTGTATCTCGCTTAGATCTTGAACCTGATTCTTGTGTGGCTTTGTAAGTGGCTCTCCATTTGTTCGACCGCTGCTTTGATATTGCACGCGCACACTTTTCTTATTTGGATGGTTTTGCTAGCAAAGTGGACGTGTGGCTCTACCCACCACGTGCGAGGTCAGACAAAGCGCGTCCTCGCAAGTGGAGTATAAAGACTCTTTCTTTGTCTCCATCTCGCTAGTTACTCTTCTCTCTCTTCCATTATAATTTGCACATTCTCTCTCTCCAACCCGCACTGTGACAATTATGAACATTACACCGCAGCCAACAAATGTCCAAGTGAAGGGCGAGTACAGTTCTTCTCTTTCCGTCGTTCGGATCGACTTACAATCTTGTCTGCAGCCAAGCTGTGTCGCAATTACCTCGTTGGACGTTGCACCAACGGCGATAGCTGCTCGTATGCCCATCCTCAAGGCCTCCTTTATCCGTCGGAATCAATGGGCACGGCTTTGTTCAAACCTTTAGCTTGTAAAACGAGTCCGTGCAAACATTTTATCAGAAGCCAGGGCTGGTGTCCCATGGGTGACAAATGTGATTTGTATGCACTTTCATTTGTTGTTTCTGCTGCATGGTCATGATCTTCATCACCATCGTTTTCCAGCATTCACGATCTCGACTTGAGTTGGAAAGTAAAGAAGACAGGTCAAGGAGAAACGACGCGACAGAAAAGAGATCATCACTGCTGGGCATATGTCCAAGGATTATGTCGATTCGAGAATTGTCCTTACAGTCACCCTCCTAATGCGGAAGCTTGTAAGCTCTTCATCTGTGCTATCATGCAGGACCACTAACTGTCCCATAGATATCAAGTACACGCCTTGCCTCCAATGGCCCAACTGCTCAAAGCCTGCGTGTAAATTCCGCCACCCAGATTTGAATATTCCACATTCAACTAAGACCTCCGGTAATCAATCCTCTTCGGCGTGGATATCCAGATTGGCGCCTCCAATGCCAGCGAGTCTTCCTCCTGGCCCTCATCTGTTTGTGCCGACAATACATTGCCCTACTGCGACTCAGCCTCTTGCTCCTCTGCCGCGCTATTCCACACCATCAAATTATCCTGTACCACTCTCTCTAAATGACTATCTCGACGCTCGGCCAATTGTGCCTATGCCTTACAACGGCTACGAAAAGAATGGAACGACTTGGCTCGCCAATCCTCATTTCCAAACTTTTCCCCCTTTACGACACGAGTGGACTAATAGTCAATGGCCTCTCCACACCATGTCTCCGCCTACCCCACCTAACAATCATCAGCACATACCCTACGATCGTGTCTCGTCTCTTGAACTTGGTTCACTCGATTCATTCCCTTCTACCCGTTTTGATGAAACCAACGATTCAATGCAAAGAGTCCTTCAGTACGGTGGCTTAGATAGACCAGACCATTCTCGCATGATCTTTTCTGAAGCCAAGGTTGCGGGTCAAAAGCCAATTCTTTCCCTCAACGTGGACGATTATTCGTTTCCATTCGAGGCCGCGAAGCGAGATGCTATTAGTAAACCCGCGGCAAAATCGCATAATCGAAGGGTTAGCGTTTCTATCAAGCCGGTCCTTCCTAGTGATGGGTTGAAGCGTAACCATGCAGCCCAGATGAGAGAGGACAGAGATAAACGCAAAGTATGTTTCTCATGTTCGGCCTCGTTCTCAGACTTCATGCTAAGGTCAATCTCACACTTTACAGAGCTGGTCTGCGTTTTCATTTTTAGATCGTAACAAGGTTTAGCAGGAAGATTGGAACGAGATAGTGTTCCAAATTTAGAGATAGAAAGATTTACCATTCCTTTCTGCTGTAGTTTGATTCTATAGAATTTATTTGTTCTTTCTTTTGTACAAAACTAACAGTCATGATAAGTGTCCAGTAATATATCCCAATACATTTGAAGCTGTCTAGTTACGTGAAGGCTGATGTATCGCAAACTACAAAGCTGATTCAAATTGACAAAGATAGCAACTTGCTGTGGACGCTGATATACGTTGCAATAGTCAGAATGTGCACGTCTTATAACTAGTACCGACCCCACTGTCAGAACTACAATTGGAAACATTAGTATAAGTATATATAATTACAATAACAACATTTATAGCATCTACATACGTATATATAATCTGGTATAGGTCAAAATTAGTTCCTATCTGCTGGGGCGGTGTATAGACGTGGTATAACGCTGGGTAAATTCATTATGTCGCTTACAGGTTTAGCTAAGAACATCTAATACATCATTACTTGGAATATATTTACTAACCCGATTCGTAAGAGCTAAGTGCGCCGAAATGACCCAAATACCGCAAGACGCACGCAGCGGCAGTTCTCGTTGCTGTCGACCACATGAGTGAATTCCTCTCTGCGATCAAAATTTATCGTAAAGAGTTGTCTGGCCGCTCTTCAGATATGTCGGATGAATGCCAAGAGGTTCCTGGACATACTTCGACTCGGACTGCTTCTCGCGAAAAGGAAAAATCAGATCGACGTCCTTGGACTGTTGAGGTATTTGCTGTTGGGCGGGTGTTCCCCTTTGTTTGTGTGTCTTACGAGGAGAACATACGAAATATGATGGCCAGCTCGCTGTACCAGCGCAGAGTCTGGGACATCAGGATTAAGGACGGCGCAATTTTTTGCATTATTTTGCATTTAAAATGCAAAAATGAGCAAAAAATGCGCTAAATACACCGAAATGCTAGAATATGAGTGCATTCTGAGACTTATGTATAAAAACAGAATGAAGTCCAAAATTATTATAAGAAAAAAATGGCCGCAGAATGCAAAAAAAATGCCTTCGGAATGGAGACGAAATGAATCGAAAATGCGGAAAAAATACGAATTAAAAGAGGTTATGTAGTCTAAAATACGAGCCATAATGCACAAAAAATGTCCAAAAAATCATTAATTAAATGCTTTAAAATACGACAAAATGGGTATCATTCCGACCCATG